>VZTT01032729.1:83863-106053 GCA_013400855.1 Buphagus erythrorhynchus | reverse complement strand
TGTAGGAATATATAGTTGCCAACAAATCCTTACCCAGCATGGAAATTAGCATGAGATTGAAATAACTCTCTTAGCCACAAGGTGGTGGTGGCTGCCACTTAATCAAAATGCAAAGTAGGCTTAACATACTAAGCTGTTGTTGTCTTTGAAATGTTAGCATGAGCCACGGCTGAAATCTTCGTGCTGTTATTTTTGTTCTGGACAGAGAGACTAGTGAAATCACAAAATTTTAAACTAGGTGCTACATCTAAATGTCAATGATACACTGTTCAAAAAGCATAGATGCACAAAGGTTTTTAGTATCTGGCTTTGAAAACTTTGTGAGGAGGTTAAAAGTCGCCTGTCAGTCTTGCTTAGAAATTCCATGCGAATTTACATGTAATTCTCCGTATGCCTTTTTTTTTCTCTCACAGTAAGGCAGAGTAAATGTCAGGTTACTTAGAGCTTCAGCCCACTTTCTTTCCTCACACAAATTAAAAGTGCTGATTGTGCTAATTAAGGAGCTGAAGCACCAGCCTTGGGGCATGTGCTGTACCTAGCAATAAGCAATCCAAAGTTGTGGGGAGAGTCATGTTATCTTTATTTCACACAGAGGGGGGAATTAAGGAAGAGGGATTGCCATGATCTGCAACATAACTTTCAGAACACCTGTTAAACAGGGCTTGGAAGGAGAACTCCAGCAATGCTTTGAGCTGGGCTGCATTGAGATCTGTCACTAATCAGTGAGCAGATAATTACAGCATATGTTCACTAAAATGTTGTTTTTAAAATAGAGAATGTGAATTACCTATGCTTTGTGTTCTTTCTTTCTGCTTTGTTTTTTTTCATCTGAACTGCTTATATCACAGGTGATCAGTAGGTAGCTGATTTGTGGTTGCATAGAATATTATTCCTTAATGAAGATTAAATTGGTTCTTAGGGTTCAAATGTGACCTGAAGTAATTTTTTTAAGTCAGCTTGAAGTCAGCAGAGCATTCTTCTCTGAAGGCAAATGGTAAAGAAATTTACAGCATGTGACTATTTCATTAACTGAATGGTTCAGTTAAAACAAGCCATTATGTTCTGTGTTACAGTTCAGTAGTTTGATAGGAAATAAATAGCTGTCAGGCCTCTACAGAGGCCAAGTGTTTGTAGTCTTGCTGTTACTATTTTTAATTGCTTTTCTATTTCATACAGTGTAGTGAATGAATGAACTAGAATGATACAGTTAGGAGATGAGAAATAACTAAACTGCTAATAATAATCTCCTATGTCTGCTTTGAAGGGAGAAGAATATGAGATGGTAAAATCTTTGAGAAAGACTTTCTTGGAAAGCAGCAGAGAATTAAAGCTACAAAGGGCAAGGTGGGGATGAGAAGCAGAGAAGTAAATTTTGGGATAGTGGGCATAGCCAGAGATGAGCATATTCAACTTTGATTGATATGGAAGACATTAATTTCAGGAGGGAGCAGTTGTGCTTGTTAATAAGTTGGCAAGACAGTTGACAAAACAATAATACAGGAATACACATACAGTGGATATTTTAGCTGCATTTTGAAGTAAAGTGAGTGCATGTGTGAGAGAGAGAGAAAAAAAGAAGAAACACAAGTGGGTGGTGAGGAAGGTTAAAAGGAATTTTACTCTGAAGGAAAGGTTGAGGCCTGAAAAGCAAGCAGTGCTTCCTTGTTTCCTTGTTTTAATGATCAGAATGAAGTGTTGTTTGATCGGGATGTGACTGAACCCCTGTCGAGTGACACTAGTATTGATGGAGCTACTGGCTTAGTCCTGAGCATAATCCCATCCTGCTTATTTTATTTCAGAATACTGAAACATTTCTAAAAAATTAATTGACTGGAGTACATTTTGAAGTACATCTGAAATTGTCGAGTGCCAAGCCAAGTACACGGATTCTTTGAGTTTGCAGCTCTGAACAGGATGCTGCAGTTGCTTCTACTGTAGGTGCCATTCAAGGTGTTCTTCCTCCAAGCTTTAAAATCCTGACACTGGAAGAAACTGGCACAACATTCATGACCAGGAAAGGAAGATCTTTGTTTCCAGTATGTTTTCATATTGCTGGAAATGTGGAGTTCTAGATCTGTTTCACCTGGGTTCTTTGGTGTTTTGTCAGAGCAGCTTCAGGGCACAATGCAAGGCTTATTTGCCTGTCATTGCTGATGGTTTGACTTTGCCATTGTCCACACTCACCTACAAGCAGATTTATAATTAGTGGACTCCAGTGCCTTGGTGATAGTTGTTATAATACTAAATGTAATCTTAGATTTTTCAAATCCAGGCTTATAAATAATTTACTCTGTCTTTAGATTCCAATGTGCTCTTCTTCCTACCATTAAAAGATATGGATTTCTTTTCACCTTTATGTTCTTGTGGATTTGTTTGTTTCTAGATCAAAACATAGTTGTAAAAAGACTAAAAGTAGGTGAGTCTAAGCCATCCTTCATTGAAATGATGCAAAAACCATTGCTGCAGAGGTCATACCTGCATTCACACTTTTTTCATCATGGGATTATCTAGATAGATGTGCAGTGTAATGGAGATCTGGGTTTTGCTGATGTAGAAGCACAGTGTGCAGATTCCCAGGACATCTTCCGAAGTTTCTTCCCTCTGGGTGTTGCCAGCCCCAAACATTGGCCAGTCTGGCTGAGGAGCCCTGAGGCAGAGAGCCCTGCATTCCTGGGGCTGAGACCTTTGCTTTCCTACCACTCCATCTCCAGCTGTGTGGGGAACAAAGTTGGTCAGGATCCAAATTCTCATTCTCGTGGGGAGGCTGAAGCATGTTGCTTCTGACTTCTCTTTTACTGAGATGTAGATTCCCTGAGCTGTTAATGTACATCTGGAAACTCAAACATGGAAAGATTTGCTAGACAGTGTTTCTCTTTCTAAGTATGTTCCCTATTACTCACCAACATCTGCTTCTGCTTACAGTAACTAATTCCTCTGCCCTTTAAAAGAGAAAGTTGTACATTCATTAAACTTGCACTGGTACCTAAAGTGTGTAAGTTTATATTTTGTTTGGGTTTCTCAGCATTAATTTAGTGGTCAGCACTAATAGTTTACAGATTTAGATGCTCCATAGCCCTTCAGCCAGTGATATAATAAATGGAAATCGCTTAATTCTGTTTTCAGGCTTTCTATTTTCTAATGTGAGATTATTTGCCCGGCAGAAAAGTGGCATTAACTAAGGCTTGCCTTGGAAAAATGTTTCCATGTTATTTTCCACCTGCAAAGGTGTTGATCTGTTCCCAAATATTTCATTATTGACAATTTTTTGAGTTCAGCTATATTGCTACAGAGTAAGATCAGCTATGCCTCTTAATATTCTTCTGTCTTAATAATACTTGCATGGTATTTCTACTATTAAAACACTAATGATAGGTTTCTTCATGTGTGGGTCTACATTATATCTTCTTTTGCTAGTGTCAAGAGTAGAAGGTTCTACATTATATATTTTATTAACTTCTAGTAGAATCAAGAATGCTTGTTCACACAGTAAGTGAACGCGATTAATGTCAAGTTAAGTTTTTAATTTTATAAACCTTTGCCAAGATAGAATTACATTTGTTTTGCTAGTAAGGATTGATACAGTAACACATAAGGCAGTTCACATAACTTTTTCCTTACTATTTTTGTTATGTCCTTTATCTAACACTAGGCACACAAGGCAAACACCATTTTTCTTCCATTTCTGGATTACTTAACTGTGATTCTTCCACTAAAAACATCTAAAACTTTTCAAAAGAATAAACGTTGCTGTAGTGAACAGTAAATTCAGTTTGAATTTCATAGATTCATGGAATAGGAGATGTCTTTAAATAGGTTTGCAGTGTCATCAGTGCCTGCATGTCCAGGGTTCATGCTCCTGCTTATTGGCCAGAGACAAGTTCTCTGGGAAGAACCTATGCTAAGGAGATAACAACTGTGCAACTACTGAATCTCTTGATTTTTCCAGTGCATTGTACCTGAATTCTCTCTCTTCTTCCCCTTCTCCTTGCTCCTGTAAAGCATTACGTAAAATGGAGTTGTTGGAGCTTTCCTAATGAAAGTTCCTTGCAAAAAATACATGCCCTTCATTTTCATTAATTGTTTTTCCTCTCTAGCTAAGACGTGAGAAGATTGACCTTGAAAATACTTTGGAACAGGAACAAGAAGCACTAGTGAATCGTCTCTGGAAGAGGATGGATAAGCTTGAAGCAGAAAAACGGTTTGTCTTGTTACAGTGCACTTACTACTATGGGAGAGGTTTTTAATACATTATGTTCTGGATTCATTACATTCATTTCTGTCCCACAAGAGTTGTCTAATCTGTGAAAACCTGGAAGATGAAGCAGTTGTAAAGTTCCTTGTCTGCATAATGCCACATCATTGATTCCTTAAAATAGATAAAACTAACCAGTATAAGAAATTACCTGGGAAAGCTTGAAGGAATTTAATGAATTTTTTCAACTGCTCATAGCCTCTTTTTAAAGCTTCTGGTTTGTCGTCAGCTTTAAATTCATGATATTTTACTGTGTTTGTTATATGAGAAGCTCTTGGGTTTTTTTCCCTGTCTGCTTAAAGAAAACTTCAGCTTTTTCTCAGTGATGTGCACTCATGTCATTGAGACTTTCCAATGCTTCTTTAGTAGAAGTTAAGATAGTGATTCTTTATATTATTGAAACAGCTAAAATTAAAAATATGTATAAAAGCAACCATCTCTTAAATGTTATAGTAACAAGAACTTAGTTTGGGGAGGAAGCAGAGAGAATAATTAATAATGATTATTAATACCTTATTTTTATGTGTTTATTGTTACATTAATGTGACCTTCTGAATCATGGCTGGGGCCTCAGAAAACACCTGAGCCTGAATGAACTGCAGGTTTTGTAGTTTTATTTTACAGAGCCCTGCTGTGTGGAAGGTGCTCTGAAGAACTACATGTGATATTCAGCAGTGGTAAATCCATAGCAGGATGAGCCTTTGGTAGGATTTTTGTGTATCTTGGATTCAAAGCCTTCTTTAAGGCAAACAGTTTCTGGTTTGATTTATCTCAGACTGTGCCCCTCTCTGCAAGGAGCTTTGCTGGAGTCAGACCTGCTTTAGTACTTTGTATGGTACGAATGAATATTGCACCTGCAAAGGGTTGTACTTGCATAGTGCTGTCCCTGCTCTTCAGGGCAGAGTTGGATCTGGCCTATCAACATGTTCCTTCTAAAGTTTCATGCTTTCAGAGTGGAAAATACTCCTATGTTACCTCCAAAAATCATAATTTAGAATCTTTAGTATCTCCTATGTGCTTTTTTCATAACAGAAGTTCATTAGTCCTGAGTTTACCATCAGTTATTTGAAGTGTTTGAAACCTTGATTATATGGAACACCTTAATACTTTTCTGTTTGGAAATTAAAAAAAAAAAAGGGAGTCTATTTTACTGTCCTTCAGAAAATAGCTGTGAAAATGTCACTATTCTTTTGATAGTGGTGAAATGCAGAAAAGCCTGTGTTTCAAGATAGACATACTTTACTCATCATTAATCTTTACTGTGTGTCTTTTCTCCAAGAACATAAATGTAAAAGCTTATAAGAGATTAAATGAATTTTCTTAGCAAAAACATTGGTTGTAAGTTGCATTTGAGGACAAAACTGAGGTAACTATTTATAGTCTAAAATTTCTTTTTCCTGTTGAAATATTTCGGAATATCAAGGTCTGAATATGTTAGAAAATTCTTCTGTACTAGGACAACAAATTTTACCTTTTTAATTTTGAGTTAAAAACTAAACATTATAACTCCTCCCCAGTTTATCTCCCCTGAAACTGTAGTTTAAATAAACCCTACATATCTGTCCTTGCAATGGCTTTCTGGGGGATACAAGTGGTTTTCACGAGAATGGAAGGTAAAGTTTGCACTATTTTTCATACAGAATTTTGCAGGAGAAATTAGACCAGCCGGTGTCTGCTCCACCATCACCCAGAGATATATCAATGGAGATAGACTCTCCAGAAAATATGATGAGACATATCAGGTTTTTGAAGAATGAAGTGGAGAGGTTAAAGAAGCAACTGAGAGCTGCACAGTTACAGCGTGAGTAAATGAGTAAATTTGTTTCAAATTTTCTGAAGTTTTTGCATTGTAAGATTTTTATATGTACTTTCTTGAGTTTGAATTTAAGGTAGAAGTGGGAAAAATGGGGCAGGTTTTGATTACAACATCTTCATAATTGCAGTGTTATTGTTTGTTAAAATGTATTTTATACTGTAGTTTAGGGTGTTCTTTGGGTTTACTAAAAGGATATCTGAAAGAATCAAAAAACAATCCTTGACTATTTTGTGCCAGAAAAAGATGTAGCTATCTTTTTTCCAGAAACTTAGCAGTGTTTCAACATACAAATTTTTCAAAACATAAAAAACGTGTTGCAAATTACGAATTACTCAAAAGAATTAACAGCTAGCAAAATAAAGGTCAGCTGTATATAAGAATTCCACTTGTTAATGATTGTGGCAACCTGAGGCAGCTGTTGCACAGTATAGCAGCATTAATTTACTGTGTCCTTTGATGGCTTTGAAACTTAAAGAGCTGTGTAGAAGTCATCACATTCCTGTTCCTGTGCAGGGCTGGGGCCCCTTGCCCAGCAGTGGAACCTGCATTTTGCCCTGCCTTCCCAGGAAGGGGCTGTGCACTGAGCACATGGGCTCAGCTACCAGGAGCCTTCCCTTGGACTTGGCAGTGCCAGTCCTTCATTCCTTCCTGCTGAATCTCAAATTCCTGTCTGAGAGTCAGCAGCTCTGCCTGGTTACAAGTCAGTAGCGTTACGCTGCAGTTGATAGGTGAGTAGATACCTCACCACATGGCCAGAAAAAATTGGGCAAATGCAGAGCAGTCAGTATCATCCCCCTCTGGCCAGCCAGGCTAACTGGAATATTTCAACCTCCATTTAGAGAAGGAGCTTGCTAGAGGCAGCAGCCTTCCTTCAAGACAGAGATGATGGATCAAGAGTGCTCTTTTGCAGAGACCTTGTGCACAAGTTTGTGGCATTAATCATTTGTGGCTGTTGAAAGAAGATAAGGACAGCTAATCTTTGTACTTGCAAATTCTGCACTGCAGCCTTCAGTTACTAAAGTTCAGAACAAGAGCAAGGCCTTAGATTAAAAGTGGTCTGTGCAAATCCAGCCTAATTAATTTCATTTCAAATATCCTCTATTTGTAAGTGGTTTGTTTTTTAACTACTGTGATTTAGAGTAAAAAATTGAAAGCATTAATGTCAAATTCACATTGAAAATAAGAGCTAGGTTTAAAAGAACTCTCTCTCTTTGTGAACAAGTTAAACAGAATTGCAGTATAAATAGCAGAGCTGATAAGAATGGTGGATATGCCAGTCTGCAAGCAGAAGATGAAACTGAAATACAGTTTTCAGATTGATGTTTGTAATACATGGTCATTACAGAACCTCTAGTATTCTTCTTAAGTACTTAATGAAATCTGCTTATGAAATTCTTCTACTTGATAAAACATTTTTTATTTCTGAAACACTTCTAGGAACTGGTTTGGTATGATAATAGTGTACAGGAAGCTACACTGTTATATTTAGAAGTGGTATTTCCACAGAAGGGAGATAAATCACATGTTGTTAATAGTTTGGGAACAGGTTTCCAAGACAGGAATATTCCTTACCTTGAAAGATGCTGCATAAAAGAGTGATGACAAGGCATGATGAATTGTTTTGTTTTCGTAATGTCAGGGATTTAACTGTAAGCTTGCTCAAATGTTACAAAATCTCACAAAATACGCTGTGTCTCATAAGTCTTCATCATATATTCCATTTTATTTAAGTAATCTGTCACAAAGCTTCGTAACTTTTAATAATTTGACTTCATCACTTTAAATAATCTGTGATACCAGACTGTTTAAGTGATGTTTGCTGAACTTGTTTAGAACTGACGACTCAAACTGCCCTTTGATGTAAAGAATAAGCCTCTTGTTGGCTTTTAACATTAAAATTGAATATAATTTTAATACTAGTATTTTAATATTGGTACATGTTCTGTTGGACAGTTTCTGTGATAAGATGTGTAATTGAAAGAGTGTTGTAGAATATATGTAAGGTAGCAATTTTAATGCAAGTTTGAGTTTGGAGTTTCAGAACTTGTGTATGCTTCGTCCTTCAAAATGAAAGTATGTCTTTAAAATAATTTCTTCAGTGTGTTGCAGGAAAGTCTTTGTAAATGTGGAATAACATTATTTTTATGGAGCAGGAATGAGTATTTTTTCTTAATGGTTTTAGTAATGTTAATAAATTTTTTCTTTCTTTTCAAATTTATTTTTATAAGTACTTTTGGTTTGTGGTGATGGTTTTTGTTTGTTTTTCTTACATTTTGTTTTCAAACTTGTTGTCAAGCAATAGTTTATTTTAGTAGATACTGTTCAGAATTGGGCTTTGAACTAATGACTAAGAGGTGAAAATTTTCAGTGATCTATCCTGAGCTTTTTCTATACCTTCATACTGAAGTGTTGGAGTAAAATTAGGCACAACATACTTGTCTGCCTGACAAATTGAATTTTAATCAACATTTAACAAAACAATGAATTTCAGATTCAGAGAAGATGGCACAATACTTAGAAGAGGAGCGACATATGAGAGAAGAAAACTTGAGACTTCAAAGAAAATTACAGAGGGAAATGGAACGCAGGGAAGCTCTCTGCAGACAACTGTCAGAAAGTGAATCCAGCTTAGAAATGGATGATGAAAGGTTTGTATTTTTTTGGCCATCCAGATGTGTTGGACTTATTTATCAGTATTTATACCACTTTTTGAATATTATAGAATAATTTTAGAAGTAACTTGTATGTGGGTTTAATATGCATATCGAATTTCAGTATAGTCCAGGAATTATATCGTTGTACAGAAACTGCATTAGTTTTAACAGTGATGAGGAAAATATTTATATTTGAAGATTGTTTAGGAGTTTGATAATATATATTGAAGTAAATACTTCTGTGGAGTTGAGAATCAGAATAATTTGATCACACCACCTTTGTTTAGCTCCTAACTTGGTAACTGCAAGGAATTCTGTGAGGTAGGGATGTCATCTTTACTTGGGCCTGATTTGTCATTTGCAGAAAGTAAAATATGTTCAGCCAAATACAAAGGGATACTGTGTAAAATCTTTGAGAGATGAACCATTTCCAGAACTGTTAGGTTGTTCTTGATGTCCAAACCATAATATCCTTAGTTTTTTTTTCTCTATTGCAAGCTGTTTTGCTTACCCTGACCTTACAGATAGTCTTGAATTTTTCATAGTTAATATTGTGCCTTTTAGTGTTTTCTCATGTCATAGAAATATGACAGTGTTACATCTTGGAAGAGGATTTTAAGTACATTTTGAATAAAACATCTTATCAAATGCTCATTATTTGGTTGTATTGTTGTATATTATTTTGGATTTATGGTGGTCCTTTAGAATAAATTAAAGAGTTACTCTGTGCTGCATATTTTTTCTGATACTGAGAGATTTTTATTTCCTCTTGGGTCCTTAATGTATCTGTTATAAGATGTAATTTACCAGAAACAAAGTACCAGATATTTTGTGGTAAGGAGTACCCTTAAAGCTCAAGGTAGTGTGTTCATTCTAATGAAACACCAAGGCAACTTGACCTATATTGCATTAGCATCTGGTATTAAGACATAGCAAATGCTATATAAATGAAATTTTTAGAAACAGGAGATTATGAGGTTGGAATTTTTTCTTATTAGGCTTACCTTTTCTTCCCCTATTTACAGTGCAGTGGAAGTTCAGTCAAAATCTAAATCTGTGAGAATTACCAGTATTAATCCAAAATTGTAGAGTATCCTCATAATTTTTTATTGCCTGCTTGTAAGTAGTGGTAACAGGAAAATGCAGGAAAACTTGATTAACTATTCTCTACTTTTAAGAAATTTTCAAGTTTGATTTTTTTGGTACTACAAAGGCCTTACAGGTTAACTCCAAATCAAATATTTGCAGTGTAGTAATCGAAAGCAAAGTGAAGGACAAAGCAGGCATTAGTAGTTAGCCTGAGAGGACAAAATACTTGTGGAACTATGTGCAATAATGATTTTAAAATGTCAATTTTTGTCAGCTTACATCTTCCTAAAAATGATGGCGGTGATGGATCAGCTATCCATTTCTTTCAGTTGCATTCTGTTAGCTGATGACAATTATTGCTTGTAGCTGAGGGTAGATGAAGATGCTTTCCTGAATATAAAAGACACAGCTCTCCCAAAGCCTCTTTCTCCAGAACAGCAATAGCTTTAATAGTCTTAATCCTCCATCCTATTCTTTGGAGTAGTAGAGTAACACCTGAAACCAGGACACATGCTAATGGGGTGCTGCTGTTCCACATCACCTGAGCCAGGCAGTGGGATGACTTAGAGGAAGCTCTATTTGTGTCGAATACAAGGGGATTAAATCAGAGATGCTGCCTTGCTGGAACACACACACTGGTCTGTATTGGAACTTACTGTGTGTTGCAGAGGTGGCTTAGTTCAGTTTCACTAATCTTGCCACTGGTAGATCTTTTAAAAACTTGTATATTTAATTAAACTCTAATAATTCATTAGTTTGTTAGTTTTCTGTTGTTCTCTATTGCAGCTACCTTTATTACCTGGTCTACCCAAATTCAAACCAACTTTGGTATCACTACAGTGTACTGCCTGTGCTAGGGCATGTGGATTGTTAACTCTAAATATCCTGGCTAAAACCCAGGAAGATGCAGTATCAAAATACGTTTCAATTAGTATAGAGGTGGACCTCAAAGTAGTCATTGTGAGTTCCATCAAATAGGAATAATTTTAATGCTGTTCCATGTTACTGTTTTTTTTTATTATCATGGGGAAATAAATGCAGCTACTAAGAATTCCTGAGAACACACTGACAGAAGAGGAGACAAGTAAAAGTCAAAGGGCTATTAGGTACCAAATTTGGCCTACTGCTCTGCTGTGTCCAGCAAAGAAACACAGCTGAATCTAATAATATAAACCCACATGCACTGACTTCCAACCACATGGAGAAGGTGAGCAGGGGGCCATCTGAATCTAGGTAGTGACTCAAAAATCTAAGTGGAGGGTGCCTGAGCAACCCAACCTGAGACTGCCAGCCTAGTGCTGTGGGAAAAAACCCCATAAAATCTCTTGAGATAAAAACAGCAATTGACAAGTAGGAGCAATTGGTATTATTTTTATCCTTTTTTATAGCACTTGATATCTGTGAAGAAGCTTCACTGTAGTCAGTGAATGAAGGACAAATAAATATCGCTAAAATTATTACAGGTGGGGAAAAATGCCTTGCCTCAGGTTCTGATCTGTTCAGTTTATCATAGTGAAGTGTGGGAGGTGTCTTGTAACACACCGTGGAATTACCTTTAGTGAGATGGTCCTGGGTTGAAGGTGTCTCTCTCTTCCAGTGGCAGAAGACAGGATGAGCAAATGTCTAAATGTTGGGACCAGAGGGATTCAAGTAGGACACAGGACATGTTTTTAATGCTATGGCTGATCAGCTGTTGAAACAAATTATTAGTACTTTAATGATTTCTTCACCCTTTTTCATGATTTCAGATTAGTGCTGAATGCCTTTCTGGAAGATACATTCCAGCCAACCAAGCTTTTGAGTTCAACATAGAAATGACGTGTGAAGTGAAAAAATGTAGAATGGGTCAGATTGGATGACATTGTTTACATCTCTGACCTTAATATATACTATTTAATCATATGCAACTTGTATGGTTTTAACTGCAAATGCCTAAGTCCAGCTGTTTCCATGGAAAGTTAAGCCAGTGTCAGCAATGACAAGAGTTCCTGTCATGACTTCCTAATGTGATTCTTATGGGAATTGAAAAAAATCACAGTGAAACATTTAAATCATGGCACATTTTAAAAGGTTTGATCTAATTATTCTTTGCCTTTTTTTGTTAGATATTTTAATGAGATGTCTGCACAAGGATTAAGACCTCGCACTGTGTCCAGTCCTATCCCTTATACACCCTCACCAAGTTCTAGCAGACCTATATCACCTGGTAAATATTTAACCCAGTTTCTAAAATTATTGTATGCATCACATAGTAACGTGCCCTATTAATATATTTAGGTCAGCAGCCTTTCAAAGCTAGTTTGGAGAAAAAAATCCTGCATCATAAATGCAAAAATAGTTTTGCCTTAGGTGTCTTCTAGTGCAGCATGTTCTTGGATGGTGACCAGATATTCTGTATTTCAGATCTGTGGACAGATATTGAAGATCAGTTAAGTAGCTATCACTTGAACTTTATTTCTTTTTTGCTCTTTTCTCTCTCTTGCTGTCTTTCCCCCCCTCTTCCCACACAAGTTGTGCAAAAAGACACAATTCAAATGGATCTCTAGAGTCTGATGAAGAACTAGTAATGAGACTGATATTGTACTCTGAATCAAAACTTCTTAGAGAAATTTAATCTTGAATATGTTGGAAAAAAAGTCAATTTTCATTTCTCTTCAGTAGAGAAATGGCTTTTGTACTTCTGCTATTTTCTATCATTAAACAATAACTGTAAAATTAATAATTCCTGTCTCACATACTTTGTATAACAAAGGCAAACAAACCTTTTCTGGGTTTCTAATTACTGAATATATTTTAAGTCACATGAAATGCATTTGTGTTACTAACACATTTATTGACTGAAATTTAAAATCCCTTAAAATTGCACTTGTGCATTCATTACAAGTTGTTGGCAGTGGGTGTTATATGGTGCTCACAAACTCCTTGTACATGAAGAAGTGAACTGTGCATGCCTCGCTTTCCCACGTTCACCTCTAGAACCTGCCAGGTAGATGAGATGTGCTCTGTGTTGACACAAGGTGGGAATGAGACATTTTGTTACACAGGTCTGCTAGAACATATAAAATGTCTTTAGATCCTTTAATTTTCAAGGTTGACTGTGGTTTCTGAAAGGACTATAAGTAGTTTTCATCCAGGTGTTGCATGTGTGAAAACCAGCTATGGCCATAAGCCATGTTATGGTATTAGAGATGAGCAGTGTGACTATGAGTTTTCAGAAAGTTTTTGCATTTCTGAAATTAGCCAAATGACTTGACTTTCAATGTTTTGCAAAGTGTGTTACCAAGAAAATGATACACATTTTCTTATCCCTTTCCTGGAACTGGGTGTACAGAAGTGTAGTTGTGCCAGCAGCTGCTCTGGAGTAACAACTGGGCATTCGTTGTTCTCTGTGTGCAGCCTTTATAACAGTACAGGAACCAACTGCAGATTGGATCTGCAGTCACACAGGGGTTATAACTACAGCTCTGTGTGGGACAGATTGCCTGCTAACTTACAGGCTTGCATCTTACATTACTTAGCAATGCACTCTGTTTAGGTGCTGATGTGTTGGTGCAGGAGAACTCTGTCAGTTTATTCTTACACTGAGACTGAAGTGCATTCCTTGTTCCCTGTGGACTTGACTTCCCATCAGTAGTTGATACAAGAGTGAGAATTTTATCCCACAGACAAGGGATGCTGAAACACACTCTGAAGCCCAGCTGAAATGATCGTTTCTAACAGAGTTCATGAGTTTGGAAATTTTGGTATGGTAAAGGTTCCAGGCTAGCTTGTCTGCACAGACAGCTGCATTAATCTCCTTTTCGTCTGATAAATTAATACCAGCAGTTGGGAAGTTTCAGACTTCAGAAAAATAGAAGCAGCAGTTTGTAGAGAACTAATGAGTTTGGTAGGGAATTTTGCAGAGCTGTCTGGGATAAATTAATGCAGTAATGGATTAAAACAAACAGTTTTTGAGAGTATTTTGTATCTAAAGTAGTACAGTAAGATGGTGTCAAAAGTATCAGCAAAGAATAATAAAACAGCTGTATGTTGCCTCAATTATTTGTATGACTTGGCATATTTCATTTGGGAAATGATGTGCCTTGAATATGTGGAAGCAGAATTTGTAGCCAATTAGAAATTCTGTCATTTCATGTGGATAGCTGGTTTAATGGATCAGATTCTGGCTTCTGAATCCCAGCACAGTGATCTGTGCTAGAAATCTTCCAGAACTTTGAAGACAGTGTAATTACTGCTACTCCTAGGCAAGTGGGATTAGTTGTTTTAATTGCCAGTTAGTCTTCAGTGTAGATAAACTGTTCTGTGCTTTGCTGCTAGGCTAAATAGATGTTTGGGGCTGCGAAGATGAACTATCCTGAATGTATGTGCACTGCTATGGTTTTGCTTCTTCGACTGCCATGTAGTAATGCATTTGTCAAGCTTGTGGAGCTGGATCATTCCAAAGCAGTTCAAAATCGCCATGTTACAAAGGTGGCTCTGTTTTGCCTATTCTTTCTAGGCTCTTACCTCTGACTGGCTGCCTTGTCACTTCCCTGAACACTGACTTGTTTCTATCCTTGTGCTTACAAAAGCACTTAAATATAACATGTGCCCTACAGATAATTAGATTGTGTAGTCAAAAGGCAGATTAATTTTGTTGTTATTCTGTAGTGGCAGGGATTCCATGGGAATAACTTGAAATTTGCACCAGACATACATTGACGATGTAACAGAATCAAACAGAATTGAAGGAAGCAAAGGTAGTCTGTTTATGTGACTTCATTAGTGATCTGAGGCTTGTTCTGTTTTCTCCTTGAGATCTTGTCTCATCTCTTGTAGACAGAAACACAGGTGCATGCAGACAGGGGTGATGCTGAGTGTTGCTGCAGGGACATTGTTCTGTATTGGTTTAGTGTTGAAGTGTGAAAACTGTTAAATCCAGTGTGGTATTCTAAAAGTTTAATAGGCCTTCAGAAATGTTTTTCAGTCATTATTCTCCAAAGCAGTTGCTTGAATCTAATTGTAAACAGCTGAGAAAAGTCCTGTCTTGTTCCTTATGATATTTTTGTCAGAAAGCAGAAAGGAGCAAAAAGTTTTGGAAAATGTGCTCTTTTGATAAACTCAAACTGTTCAGAACACTTTAAGGTGTGAACTTGAAGCATTTGGCAGTTGCTGTTTCTGTTTTCCTTGGTTAAATAGAGCTATACAGTAACTCTGCATCTTTATAATGGAGTTTTTACAGAAAGGAAATATTTGGATGAAAGAATTAGATATTTGCAGTTTTGAATATTGGGCTTTCCTTAATGTAGGTAAAACAAGTTGTTATCTTAAATGCTAGTTGCTAGCCTAGTCCAGCTAATAACATTTCCCAGCATGTTTTAATTTCCTGGCCCCAAAGGTCTTTAAAATGCTGAGGCAAAAGAGGAGGAAGCCTTGGTGCAGATCTGGTATGCCTTGGAGGAGCCACCTACATCCAGTGTTTTTTTGTGGAACCTCATTGTGACCCAGTCCTAGATGGCTTCTCCAGGCACAACCTCTCTGCTTCTTCAGACTGTATGTAGTTCAAGGAGCCATTTCCTTCATGGAGAAATGGAATGCTGAATGAAAATATTAACGGACTAGAACTAAGCTACTATGGGAGTCTTACGCCATTTATCTGAAGTGAAAAGTTATGTTTAGCATTGTATAATGTATGTTTGAAACATATGGTAATATGCTACAGGAAAAGAAAATAAATTTGCATCACACTTAGTACAGTTAATATTTTCTAGATGTCGAATCTTCAGCACTTACGAGTTTTTAGACTATCATTGATTCAGAACCAAAAAATCTAAAAAAAAACACTTGCACTTTAGTTTTTAATATCAAACAAGAATGTTGATGTTACCTTGTTTTAACAATTTTAGGTCTGTCATATGCAAGTCACACAGTTGGTTTCACACCACCAACTTCACTGACTAGAGCTGGAATGTCTTACTACAATTCCCCAGGCCTTCATGTGCAACATATGGGACCATCCCATGGTATTACAGTAAGTATTTAATTAAAATAGTAAATACTTGTTACCAATATAGTTTGGTTTCTGGAAGTTATGATTGGTTGTCCTCAAGCTTTTTTACAAAAGATTTTTGTAAATGTTTGTTTTTGTCTCCTTACTCCAAGACATCTATTGCTGCTTTCTTCAACCCTGATTTTCCTCTTCACCCCTCAGAAACTGATTCTTTTTGGAGAACCTTGTTTTCTGCAAAAGAATAGGATATATTATCATCTTAAGGACAGTAATAGGTATCATCTTATGGATCAGCAGGCAGGGTGTGAAAAGTGATGTTCTAAGCTACTAAGTCTACCCCAGGAAGTAAAAACGTTGCTTTCATTTTTCTCCTAGTCTCCACCATCTGACGGATGAGTCATCTGAGGTTGCTTCAAGCTCAGGTTTTCTTCAGGATGACACACAATGCTACCATCATGTCACTGTAACAGGCAGTTAACTCTTATTTTCTATTGTCATTGGCAAAGAAGAAAGTTAATATAAACATTTGTTAGGGCAATTTTTCATATCTTTCAACTGAATTTATTTCCTTTTTACCTGCGATGTTTGATGCATTTCCGCTTCATCATGTTTCTTCTAAATATTTGTGGAGTTTAATGAGCAAACAAAGCCTAAATATTAACCCTATGGCAAAATACCTTATGGTTGTTGTATCAAGACCATTTTGATTTTTCTCAACAGGTATGGAAGTATGTAAATATTCATCAAGGTTTTTGCTTATACTTGTCATTCTCAGATGTAAAAACGTATTTTAATAGAATTTTTAGTACAATGCTAAATTACAACTGGTTCTGGTTTAGGTGGTGTGCAGAGGTAATTGTTAAAATTTCACTGAGCTAAGGTGGGGTGGGTGGGAACACTACAATGGTAGGTAGAACACAAAGGAAGCTGGAGCTCAGCAGAAAAGTAGAATTCTGGTTGGGACTTAGCCCATGGCTGTGTGTCTAACATGAGTTAGTCACAGGAAGATCTTTATGCTTCTGGAAAACATGGAAACTAATATTGTAAATGAATTTGTCAAGGAACTTGCTCTGTTCAGTCTCTGAAATACTGCTCTTTCTGAAACTATAAATTAATTGAGTCACTGAAAAAGATCATCTTGAGGACAAAATACTAATTGTTCAGAGAAACGTGTCAACAAGCAGGTCATAGCTTTATCTCAATACTGATACCAGGTCCCCTTATATTATATGTGTGCAAATGCAGTAAATGATATTGTTTCAGGGGCATCAGTCAGTTTTCAAGAATCTCTTACATTTCACATATAACTTGAATCTATTGTGCATAGCTGTGCAGAAAAATAGATACAATATATTTGATTTGACTAAACTGCAGTTTCATTCCTGACTCTTCATTTTTGATGTCCATTACAGAATAAATTTGACTTTACTGGTAGTACATTTGGTATAGAATTGGAATCATGCTTTTCCGCAGAGCTGACCACCTGTGGTTGATTAGTAATTATGGGTAGGTGGTTTGTCATGCCATGAGGTTGTTGATTAATGCTAACCAGATTGGTAAGTAATGAGCCTTTTTGTTTCAAAAGTGCAGAAATTAGTGTTGTGGAGTGTAATTTATATTTTTGCATTGCTAACATTGAAGATCATCCTCCCCCTCCCACCCCTCAGTTTGTGAAGATGAAGTGGGGTTTAAATCTTCCTGTTTAAATGTACCAGTTGTTGAAAATCTGTAGTTTCTGTTGAGGGGGTCTCTCCAACAACTGCTTCAATCCTGCAGCTCAAAGAGTTATAATATTTTTTTGTTCTCCAAAGAGCAGCTTGTAATATGGTTTTGCTCCAGTGTGTGGGCTAAGAGTCTTTCAGAGAGCTAGAAATTCTGGGCAGACTCTGATACTCAAAACTTTCCCACCCACGCTGAGGTACCACATACTGGTAGCTCATGTGCCAGCAGCATGAAGTTAACGGTTCATCTGCACCTACTGGTCAGGCAGGCGCAGCTGGGAGGTGCTGTGCCTGCAGCATCTCATTTCTTTGTAGGTTGCTGGTCATCATGGGTAAACATATCTGCAGGACATGTCCTGTGTTCATTTCCTGCAAGCTGACAGGAAGGAATGCATGTTCTCTTTGATGTCAAGAGTACTTCCCATTTCCTTTCTACTCCATTTCAGAGGAACATTTATTTTATGAAAAAGTTGTATTGTGGCTCCTGCAATGTTTTGAAATTTCTTCTTCCCACGTAATTGTTCAGACTTCTTTGTGTGATTTTCTTTTTCCTTTGCCAAAAGTAGAGGACTTGCACCTAATGCTGTTCAGGAGTGTGTTAAACATAATTTCAATATTTGTTCTGCAGAGGCCTTCACCACGAAGAAGTAACAGTCCTGACAAATTTAAACGTCCCACTCCTCCTCCTTCTCCAAACACGCAGACCCCAGTGCAGCCACCTCCGCCACCACCTCCACCGCCTGTGCAACCTCCGGGCCAACCCACAGCATCGCAGGCAGCCAATTTTCAACATTCAGTGCATCCCTCCTCTCAGCCTTAGTGCATGTGCTCAGCAGTCTCTATGTCAGAAGTGGACTCATAACACGGAGCAGTTTACTAAAAGCCAAAGGCTTACTTGGCATATTTGGATTTGACTTATTTGCACTGAGGTTATATAGGCTTCACTGTTAATTGTGTTGTAAACGTTTGTATAAAATGCAGCCAGTGTTGTGGGTCTACAACACTAACTTAACAAAGTTTTCCATCAGTGTTTACTTGAACTACATGTATGTCCATTCTCTGGCTGGAACATTTGCAACTCTGTTTGGTAATACGGCATTATGTCGTTTTGCTTGGCTCCAAAGCTTCATTTTCCTTGCTTTTAGGTTTGTAAAATTAAAGGGATACCTTTTTATATTTTTTCATGACAATTTGCAGAAAATGAAAGGCATGACGGGCTACATGATAAATTCTGAAATATTACAGTGTTTACCAAGCTTATGGAAGATCACTATGTTTCAGTCATTTAAAATATCAGCTTCTAGTGCAAAAGTGAGTCAGACACCCTAATCAGTGCCCAAGACACAAACTCTCTGATATTACATAGCAAATAAGCTTAATTCACAGAGGACACATCCATACTTCTCCTGTTTAAAAGCACCTCAAACATATGGTACAGTCAGAGCTTTACACTGAGGGAACTGGCTTGTTGGAGTCTGTGGAATGTACAATTTGTGGACCTTAAGATTTGATTATGTCACTTGACATTTCTGTTAACCTGTAAGCTGCCCATACCGTGTGCCCTGCCACAGTGACTGTTGGGAAGTGTGGTCCTGCCCACAGGTTACTGAGAGCTGATTCAAGTGTGTGCTCTTGGATTTTTTTTGCTGCAAGAAGGCGATGTGATTGTAGAGAACAACTGATGCTAATTTCTTTCTTGTTAAAAAATATTCATTGTAATTCCCCTGAAGCAAAGTTTGAACAGGTATTTTAAATGTTCAAAAGTCTGTTAGAAAATGAGATGAACATGGAGGAATATATTGGCGTAACAGCCAAAACTTTGTATTGCTTGGTAGAAACAGAGTACAAGAAAGTAGCACAACATGGCACTAATGAATGCTTATTTAGCAGCCTAAGCCGGTACAATGTATAAAGAAATGTATTCTGAATACATTCTTGCCATTCATTTAGCACAAATAAATTGGTTTCACTTTGCAGTGGAACAAAGTGTCACTTCTTGATATTGACATCCTACTCGGTTACATTTTTCCTGAGATTCCTGTTGAGTACTGGGGTTTATATATTATTGATGATTTTAAATGGTTTACCTCATATATATGAATATGTGGGCCATGGAAAATGACAAGAGAATGTTTATTTTATGAGAATATGTATCTGGCTATAATCAGAGCAGAACATGAGTAATTTATCTTTTGTTTACAAAAGTTTGTTTGACATGCCTAATGCTTTATTAAGGACATTTTTAAGAAGGAAGTACAGCATTCTGGTAGTGTACTAATACTCGTACATATTGTGTCATGTTTGCCGCAAACCTATTCAGTCAGAATTGCAAACTGAAAATCTTTATGAAAATAGTGCTCTAAATCAAAGTCATAAGTTAAAATAATGTTGTAAAATGTTCTGCTTAAGGCAAAATTAGAATTTCTTCACTGTAGCTATGTAGTTTCAGCTCTGAGAGAATTTAGAGAAATGCATATATAGTCTATTACGCTTCTTAAACCAATGTGGGATCAAGTGCATTATCAAATTACATTACGTTAATTATGGTAGTGACTCTGCAGTCAGTTTGTATGATTATGGCAGACGTAAAATTCGACCACTGCTTCCATCTGAAAATAATTGACCATAGCAGATGCTCAGCTTTCCATAGAGGAAACTCAGCTCTGAACGTTACAATTAAACAGAGCTCCTGAATCAGTGATAGGATTGCATGGGAAAAAGTAACAGGTAGTCCGAGGTGGGACTAAGGTCAAGACAGGATCAGCTTAGTTTGTTGCTTGTCCTTTTGTAAACATAAAACGAAGAAAAAAAGAATTCTTTATTGTAGGATTCCAGCTCAAGTATCCCAGAATTTGAAATGGTGCCCTCCTTTCTGAAGTGCTTTGAGGTCCTTGGATGTATGGCTCTGTGGAGGGCAATCTCATGGTGCTGGTAGCACAAATGTGGGTGGAAAGGGAAGAGCCTTTGATGGTGTTTTAAGATCTCAAAATGGAAAATTGCGTAGAATAATTTACATTTTAAGCATATTCCAAAACTGAATTTGTGTAACCCAAGTTCAGCTGCTGTTATAAAGTGTCTTAGTGAACTCTCCTCACTGTTCCAGTGGGACTATTACCAGAAGAAGGTAAAGAACTGACAAATGTATACTAAACCTTGAAAGTATAAAAAGGCACTAAATTGGCCTTATCGAACTAAGAACGTTGAACAAACATTTGCTTGCAATCAGAAGTGTTAAATTCTATTTGTAGACTTTTTGAATAAGATGAGAAATTGTGCACAACCATCTCCTAATAAATGTAAATGGATTTTCAGTTTTCCTTGTGAATTATATTCATGAATTATGATTCTACAGCTGTGATTTTTATCAGATCTATAGACTGGAGAAACTCACTTGACAGAGAGGTCCAGCTCACTATGAGAGCTTAAGTGCTTTGTTTCTCTCAGAAGCACCTGAGTGGTTTTCTGGCATCCTTTTCATCACTAATGCCTCTTAGTTGCACACTGCATTGTCACTAGTTGTGTAAGGCCACAGAAGCAATTTTAGCTGTGTGGAGCATTTTGTGAGTGTACCCCTTGACAGCTAAGATTAAAAAATAAAATCTACTTTTCAGCTATTTCAGCAGTGCTTTCCTCTCTGAAAATCAAGCAGCTTTCTTTTTGTATTTCCTCTCAAGGGATCTGTCTTGGACACTGTAATGCAGCTGATACTCTGTAGAGCATTAAGAGTTTATTTTGTCCACGATTTTTTCCACAGAAGTTCTTTGGAAGAAGAGGTGGGACTGGTCGAAGGTAGTCTTCCAGCTCAAAGCCAGATAAGACTGTTTTAATTACATATACTCTTCTGAGAACATATTCCCAAGGGCAGAAAGTACATCAAGAGTTTTTCCAGAAAATGTTAGTGCTTTTCTATTGGCAATTGCTGTACTGGAGCTGAGCAGAACAGGATTCCTTTCCTGTTAAAATGTTTTCATTTAGCAATCCAGCTACCCAGGTGGAATCCCTGTGCACTTCAGCTGAAAGAAAAATGCAGACTTGGAAGCAATGAAAATGAGAAAGCTCCCTGAGATCTGTGCAAGTTGCACTGCTGAGAGGACAGTATATGGACTCTGTATATTCTGTTAAATAAATGGAAACTGATCATGGAGACAAAAGAGCCTTAAATAGTTTGTCAGTCAAAGAAACAGAGTCTTTGATCCTTGGTATTGATTATTGCTTGCTAAGAGGATGCAGCCAGGGACCTTGATTGAGTTTTACAGTGTTTTTTCTGATCCTAATGCTTAGTTTTACAAGCAGTACAAATTTTAATGCTGTTCAACTCTTTCTGATGTTTCCTTTTTTTCAGTCATGGCAGTCTATTTCTTTTTGATCCTTGGGAGTCTACAGAGCATGGACTATGCAGAGCATATTTCTCCAGTTCAAGCCATCTTATCAGAAACCAGAAGGTTTATGAGTGTAAGCTATAAAACTATAATACATGCATATGTTAACAACAACTTCCTTGAGAGGAAAGATCTCTCCTCTTGAAGAGAGAGCAAACAGAGCCCCTAAATACCAAATGGACTATATGCATAGAGACAATCTGGTTTCCTCAGTTCCCTGAGGACCTGAATTCTTCTCCCAGCCTTTCTTTTTTTTTTTTTTTTTTTTAATTAAAGCAACTTTCTAACTA
>VZTT01032729.1:66208-78055 GCA_013400855.1 Buphagus erythrorhynchus | reverse complement strand
TGCGTAAATGGGGTTAGATATACCATTAATGTCCTACCAGTTGATTCAAATAATGAGATGAATCATTATGGCAATATATTAAGTCAGTTTGGGTGTACCAGAGGGATAACAAGGGTGAAGAGAACACAAAGTGAGCAGAATACTTGTCTTTGCATGGCCTAGAGTGAGGGGGAAGTTCAGCTTGTTTTCTAACAGAAGAGGAGCCAGATTGCTGTACTTTTGCTGCAGTTAAAGAGCTTGAGTTTTCCAAATACTTGCACTTTTACTCAGTTATTACAGAACTCTCATCCTGATTCTGAAACTATTTCTCAGTTTCATGTTTCTGTTAATCCTAAAAAGGTATTGTTTTCCCGGAGTACCTCTTGGAAGACAACTTGAAAGGAAACCAGGTTCTTTCCCCCAAAATACTAATGTTTAATTGATTAGAGTCAGGATGCCTCATGATAGTAAAAAAGTTTGCTCAAGGTTTGATAAAGATTTCCAAGGTAAAGCCATTAAATGTTGAATAAACTATACTGTTGGAACTGGTTGTGATTGAGATAGTCTTTCAGGCTACAAAATTCACATCTTGAATAGTTTATACTGATATGAAAATATTTTTAATCGTCTTGCCTTCATTATTTAATTTGGGTGTTTCATTGGGGTAGTTGGGGGTTTTTTTGGTGGGTTTTGGTTGTTTGGGGTTTTTTACTAATGTGCTAGTTTTGTTTTCTTACTACTTGCTTCTCTAACAAATCTTGTTCTTTGGTCCATACTGCATTTTATGTCATAAAATCTTTCCTTTACCAGTGCAGAACTACATTTTACAGTTTTTAACTTTAATGGTACAAACATCCTGTAATTTACAGATGATAATGAACTTGATAAGATTCTACTGTCGTCTGCTGCTGACAGTACAACTTCCATACTCACACATGCTTTTCAGCTGTTTCCTTTCTTCCAAATTCCTGGTTTAAAACCTGTTCTGAAAAAAAAACCAAAAAGAGCTCATAATGTTTTTATTTTTTAACAGCACTGTTGGTTATATTTATGAATTGTCACCTGATCTTACTTAAAATTTATTATTGCAAGGAATCTGTTATGATATAATTCAGCAAACATCAGTCAACCTTTGGTAAGTTTTCCAAAACACTTGGATTTGTTGAGGGCTGAAATTGGTGCTTTCATAGACATTGTGGGTCAGCTGTTCCCATGGATGAAATATCTACAATGAAGTTGTTTTGGACTTAGAAGGGCAGAAATGAGGACTGAGTTTGGTTGCAAATTCCAAATGGATGAGTGGGCTGTGAAATTAGCTATGACATCTACACCTCTTTGAAAATGTCACAGTGGTTTCTAAAGTGAATGCTTCCTCCAAGCCTCAGATCTCAGAGTTGAATGAAAGGTACAGCAACGTTATTCCCACAGGGGCAGAAGGAGCCAAAGAACTGTTTTGCTGGCAGTTATGCCCTCGTATTAAAGTTGCTCACATGGTGCTCAGGCTGCACTTTCTTCTTCCACAACAAATCCCCAAAAATAGAACAGACACTGAAAGCCTGACACTTGCTACAGCTTTCCAATCCAAGTTGGCCTAAGGCTGAGGTAGGGGAAGTCTCAACAAAGAGCAAGGATTCAGCAAAGACTTTTTTTGTTTGTTTTTCCCCTCCAAAGTGCTCTTCTCAGAGGCAGGGTTCCTGGCTGCTCCTCTCCTGTTTCCAGAGCAGTTATATAATTACTGCACAACTTCAAAGATAGGTTAGCGGAAGCCATTAAGGATGTATTCCATCTCTGGACTGTACAAACTTAAGGTGGTTTGTCAGCCTAAAGAAGAAAACTTCCCTTGGAGGACAATAATTATTTTCTGCAAATGCAGCTTTAATTCATTGTTGACATATTCAAATATGCAATTAATCTTTTAAAATGTGTTTTACTTCAACTCTATTAACTAGGGTACATCTCCTCTAAGATTATTCTCCTTAATGTTAGATATATAAAATAGTATTTAAGAAAAAACATTTCTGCAACTTGAAGCAATGGCATTTCCTTTGAAAACCTTAACCTGGTGTTTAAGATGCCATCGTACTGCATATGAAGTCTGTGCCAATTGGATTCTTGGTCAATTTATAGTGACTTCCTTTAATGACCATATGGGGAGGTGGGAGAGGAGAAAACAGCAATAAGAAAATGGAAGAGGAAATTCAAGTGTCAGTTTGCACAAATATTAACTGTAGAGGAATGCTTTGTGTGTTAAAAATAAATTGCAAGCCCACATAGAGATATTTAAAACAAACTTTCTCCAGTGTTCCAACTGTTTCTGAAATGCACAGATAAGTATCATCAAGTACAGAACGTTCTAATTTTTTTTTTCTTTGCCTCAAAGACTCTCAAATAATTTTAATATCCTTGCAGATCCTATGCCTCTTTTTTAGGTAATGGAGGGACTTTCCAAGTAATCCACATGAGTCAGTGAGGGAATAACCTTTCTCTGAGGCAGGCTCGTCCCTAAGAGAAGAATCTGAAAAGCTCAGTCCAAGCCCTGCCTTAACCCTCCAAAAATCACACCCCATTGCTGAGCCTTGGCCTTCGGTCTCATGTCGCACTCTGACTTGTGCAATCCCACAGTTCAAGGCAGGAGTGCTTCCTTTCAGGAATTCCTGCTGAAAGTGGTCAGTATTTTGTCTTTAATACATGAGTTAGCTTGGGGAAGAAACCAAACCAACCACCAACAACAGTAGTTTCTCCAAAGCCTTGTGAATTTGTGAATCCAAGGTAGAGGCTTTTGCTCTCTATATTAGATATGGTAAGTGGGCTAATTGCTAACCTAAAAGCAAAAGCTTTTCATGTTCAGCTGTTGTAAGGGGCAAGAGGATCAAAGCAACCCCTAGCCAGAAACTGTCCAAATGAATTCAGGCTGGACACGAGTGTGCTACGGGATTTCTAAAGCAGATTTGTCTGTGCTCACTAGAGTGCGCCACTTGCAAGTTCTCCCATGACATTGTCTGAATGCCATCTAAATCAGTCACTTAGGGCTCTATTTATCTGTGTGAGAGCGCTGGGTTTTCTAAGATTGAAATCAATGAGCTGGTGGTTCAGCCTCTCTCTTCTGCTCTTGCTGTCATGGGCTTATTTTTTAAACCTGGCGAAAAGGAAGTTCAGTGAAGACCTCATTGCATTCCTGAAAGGAGGCTGTAGCCAGGTGGAGGTCAGCCTCTTCTCCCATGCAGCCAGCAACAGGATGAGGACATACACTCAAGCTGTGCCAGGGCCAATCCAAGCTGGATATCAGGAGGAATTTCTACACTGAAAGGATGGTTAAGCATTGGAACCTCGGGCAGCCCAGGGATGTGGTAGAGTTACCATCCATGGAAGTGCTCAAAAAATGACTGGATGTGGCACTTCGTGCTGTGGTTTAGTTGACGTGGTAGTGTTTGGTCAAAGCTTGGGCTGAGTTGTGGAAGTCTTATCCAGCCTTAATGATTTCATGATTCCAAGGTGGGATTGCAGAGACTGAAACATGCTGATAGGAATTTGCCATTTGCTGTCTTGCTCAGATGTGTGATGCACAGACTTTTTCATCCAGTGTTTCTGAGCCTAGGAATTCTGTAGGTTAAAGGAAACCAGTACACAATAGATGCAGTTTGCAGAAGAGGTGTGTTCTCCTTGCCTTACACATCTTGTCGGCCTGTTGTACCAGGAAGTCTTACGAGCATCCCGTGTGAAATAAGGATAACACCAGCTGTCCAAGGCGTAAATACTGTGAAAAAACTCTTACTGCCTTGTTCAAATGTTGAATTAATGTTTCTAAATATTGACAGCAGTTATGAAGAGCTGTTCATCCTAATGACCATGGTGCTCCCACAATCAGGATAAATCTGATGCCTGGTTTGTGCTCAGCAGCAGATGCTCTGTAAGACTGTTAAAATGCCACGGCCACGCTGTGTAGAGTGTTATTTGTGACAAGTTTCTGGGGTCTTCCTCTAACAGGGAAAAAGTCACAGACAATGGCAATCAAAAGTAAATCCTGATGCTCACAAAATGGTAGAGGAGTTCTGTAGGGCCTTGGGCATGATCTGCTGTGTAGATATGTGGCATTAGAACTGTCACGTGAGAATAAGGAACCTTCGTTGCCCTGTTTTCAGGCCAGGGATGTAACACACATTTACCTACTGAACATTTGGTTTTCTGATTTTTCTAGTTGTTCCATTATTTGCTGTAATGATTATTGGACAAGCTGGAATACTTCACTTTGAAGTAGATTGCAAGGGTTTTGAAGATAGATCTTGTTCCATAAGGCAGTTGATAGAGGCTGTATGTCAGAGTTAAAAGCCTGTCTAGGTTCAGCTATTGCTCTGAGGTTTGGAACCATCCCAGATGCTAACCCTGCACAACTCTGCCTCTGGATCAGCACAGGAGCACAGCATTGACACTTGGGCTGCAAACCTACTGTAATACAACATTCTGAGCCTTTCTTCTGGCAATCTTTGCCATAAACTCTTTAAGTAGCAGAGCCCAAAATCTGAGGAAAGTTTAACATAGGTACAGTAAAACATTTATGTCTGGTTTACAGTAAAGTTACAGAGGAGTTCCAAAGTTATTTCAGTGAAGACACAGTTTTTTGTGTGTGTACTTTTTTGGTAAGGAAGCTCCAATAATCAGTAAACAGACAGTGGTTTCCAGTTCTCTTCACAGTCACTGGGGAGATGATTCACATGAACTTGGAGAGAGTACCACATTGCAGTGGTAGGACACACTGGATATGTTTACATTGTAGTTGTCAGAGCAAGCAGATTTTCAGATAATTCGTTGATGGTAAGTTGTCCAAGCTCTTTGCAAATGCAGTGAGTTTCCCAGACCTTGAGACAGAGGGTCCAGCACAGCACAGTGTTTATGCTGCAGAATAAAAGGATTGACAACTCAGAGACAGAGCACACATTAACAAGGGGAGGACAGGAATAAGCAGGAAGCCATGGTAGGAAAGCCAGGACTTCTGAGTGGCAGAACAATGCCCCATACCTGCCCAGCACAGGCTGTTCCCTGCACTGTCACGTGAGCCACTGCAGAGGCCCAAGGAACGTGTCTGTGCAGCCCCTTCTTGCCTGTTCTTTGCAAACCATGGTAAGTAAAAGAGCTGGGCCTGAAAGCTGCAGCCCCTCATTGAACTTGCTTCTCATCTTGAGAGCTTAGATGGCAAAAGTGTGATGCCAACAGCTGGAGATAAGCTTTTCTTGGTTAATGCTTCTCTTTGGATGCAGAAACCCACTTACAAACTATTTTTTCAGGAACTGGTTATGATTGAGTGCTATTGTGGGCCTGGGTTTGGATGCAAAGCTTGTCTGTCATTGCTGAGTAACTCTGCATGTGTCTGCACTAAATGCAGACTAAGGGTGTTTACAGTTGACAAATCTATATTTAGACAAGCCCTGGATGTCAGCTTGACATAAGCTTAAAATAACCTTCTCCCATTGTGAAATCTTGCTTTCCCTTTAGTTTCTCCACTCACCAAGTTTGTCTTGGCAGTCAAAATTAAAGGATGTATGTTTTTTGGGGCTCTTCACAGACATTTGGAATGATTAATTGTGAACTATTTTAGCATGTGCTGTATTGCCAACAGATCAATGCATGAACATAACCAGAGAAATGGAGTGTAATTTGGGACCTCAGCTTGTGAGGACTCAACACTTAGGCTAAGGGCAGCATTAGAAATAATGCTACATCTGAAGTGGCAGGACTGTATTATACTGACTCAGAAAAAACTGACAGCATTTGCATTGAGATAGCAATGAGATGAGCTTAGGTTTCTGGCTATTTTATACTGCTACTATGATCCTCTCCATTTAATTGATGGAAAATAAATGCCTTCCTTGATACTTTAATATGGTTAAATAAGAGAGGGAAAAGCTAACTCAGGTCTATTAAATGAACTTAGTACTCAAGCAAGATGAAAAGAAGATGTCTGTACTCTGCCGAGTCTCACAGGAATGCATTGTGCTGCTTCCTGCCCTAGTAAATATGTGCCATTAAACTTCAGTACCCTCTGTTGGCAAGAAATAGATGAATTTTCCACAGGGAGTAGGCAAACACTACTTCTGGGGAGCTATCTCCAGGACTGATGCTCTACCTGGTGACCACCTCAACAGAAATACTTGCCTTTGATTTGTTGAGATTGCAAATGTGGGCCAAACAGATGACTTCAGCTCCAGAGCAAAAAGATGTCAAAGTCTGTTTTGTATAGTCTTTACAAAGACTAAAAGCTATCCATGGGGAGAGAACTGAGGGTTTCTGGAGCACCTGACTGTCACAGTAATGAATGGTTTGAGTCCCACTGGAGCATCAGCAGCATGTGATGTTGGTAACATCCCCCCTCTTTGTCATGTGCTCAACAGGGAGAAGCTGGACATAATTCTGTGTAAAACAAATGAGTCATTATTTTTTATAGGATGTTCTTTAATGCCTTTCAGCCACCTCCCTGTGCCCTCTGCCACAACTCTGATTACTGCAGCCTTCACTGGAGTTTGGGACATTCTGGGATTTGCCTTGTTCCTGATCACAATGCTTTTCAGCAGTACTAAGGATCCAGTTCCCTATTTTCTGTCCATCCACTGCTGAAAGTGAAAATATGTTTAACCATTTTGGATCGTATTCTTCTGGTGGTTACTCTAGCCCATTAAAGCATGAAGCTGATGCGAAATAGAACTCAGAAAAGAGATCTGATATTCAGATTAAGAACAAAAAAGCAGACATAGCATAAACCAGTCTGCCTCCCTCTAGTTAAACAAGCATTTTATGTGCCCTAAATACAGGGGAAAAGGAAAATGTAACTTAATGAGTTATTTTCTGAAAAGGAGATTTATTTATGTATTGTGATTTCTTTAATATGGTGGTATTTTCACTGTCATCTGGTAACATATGTACTCATATATACGAGATTTGCTGCCATATGAGACAGCTCTGACTCTTGCCTTTCTCTGTAAGTAATCTTCTGATCTCTAAAGAAGATGGAATCTTTTTCCTAAAACGGCATTCTTGAGCTGTACCAGTATGATAATGCACCATCTTAAATGGAAATTAGCTTTACTGTGAGAGGCATGTAACAGGATCAGGAAAAGGAAGTTGGGGTTGAACAACAGAAAATTTGTATCTCAGTAAAAACAGCATTTGTGGCTTGTAGTGGCGCTGATCTTTGTGAATTTATGGCAAACCTGAAGGTCGTGAAGGACCTATGCCATAATAAAAATATACTGCTAGATATTTCCTGAAAGAAAATAGGACTGGTAAATCCCTTTGCTTAGAGATACAGGGCTAATTTTATTTCCATTTTACACTCTTAGCAGATATGATTTATGCTGTCAGCACTTACCTGTCATTACATGGTGCACTTTGTATTTTAGTTGTGCACGTGATTTTTAAAATAGTCTTAAAATAATGTGATTTTCCCTAATGCTCTAAATATGGAAAACTTCATTATTTGCCAAACCCAAATAGTTCCTTTATCAGTTTAGGGAATGCAAATATATGCAACAGATTGAGAAGATTATGTTACGTAAAAATTGTCACAGTTTGTTACAATGAACTTTTACTAAGAAACTCTACCTCAGACATCTTCAAAAAACACTCCTTGCAGCGGCATTGGTTGATTATGTTGCGTAGCAAGAGCGCTGAAATGATAATAAACAAGTTAAAATTACTTTGATTAGATAGCTTTTCCCTCATTTGGTAATACCCTCATGGGGAATACAGGTGATATCTTCATTACCTACAGTGGGTAGTGTAAGAACCTAAAAAACCCTTCACCCATTCAGTCATGTAAAAGTAAAGAAATAAAAAAGAAGAAATTATAGACTGGAGTTTTTTAAAGCTAGATGACTGCTGCTTTTATTTTGTTGCAAGCTTCGCAGAAGGTTTGCATGTGATGTTTATTTTGTACATATGTAGACTGAAAGACTAACATGGAAAACTGATTTACAAAGCAGCATTTGAATCATAGGATGGTTTGGATTGGAAGGGACCTTGTAGATCACCTCGTTCTAGCTCCCCTGCTATGGGCAGGGACACCTTCCACTACACCAGGTTGCTCTGGGCTCCATCCAACTGGCCTTGAACACTGCTAGTGATAAGGCATCCACAACTTCCCAGGGCAACCTGTGCCAGGGCCCCACTACTCTCACAGAAAAGACTTTTTTCCTAATATCTATTATACACCTCCCCTCTTTCAGTTTAAAGTCATTACCCCTTGTCTTGTCATCACATGCTCCTGTACAAAGTTCCTCTCCATCTCTCTTGTGTGCAGCTGACCAGTTTGTCAGACATGGTTAGACTGGGGACGCAGTTCATCTGAAAACAGACTTCAGGCCTTGCCCATGTTATGGGACCTCTGCAGAAGATGGTTGTGTGGAAACCTTGGATTTAATGTTATCAGTGACAGCCAGACTGTGGGAGGGAAAATTCTGCCATGATATCTGCATCTTCCCAGACAAAGTAGGTAATATTCCCTGTCAGTGTGATGGTATCAGGGAGCTTTGTGCTACTTTATCGGCATCTCCTAGGAAATCTGTGTTCTTTGCAGCTGAAACAGTCTTGTTCCCTTTCACACAAACCTCAGAGAAGGTGTAGTGACCCTGCTTAATGTGGTCAAATAGCACTTGACAAGCCTCATGCTTCTCACCTCTCACATGAAAGGTTAATTTATAACTTCAGAAGTGTTGTCTTCTGTGGCTGCTGTAGATAAATGAGTGTCCTTTAGACTCTGTGAGTGCATCAATATTTAATATGTCTGCTTAAATTAAACTCCAGTCAAACTACTGATTGTTCTCCTCACCTTGTTCCCCCTTCAATCATTAATGGACATTTTCCACAAGCAAGCTAACAAAACAACTAAGATGAACTTTGCACATATTAGCCTTACCCTTTCATTCCATACTCTCTCCTCCTATGCCGATTGCATAAGGACTGCAAAAATACAAAAGGATGCTCCCCAGCCTGGACCACAGTTTAAAGGACAATAGTTGATCAAATGCTTGGAATTTGGTTATGTTTTGAGATCTTCCTCCATTGCAGAATCTGGACCATCTTTAAAATGAAAAAAGCAAACAAACAAAAAAAACCCTAACAAAAACTCCCCAAACCTGCTACGTCTTTACCCAGGGTGATAAAGATTTTGATCAGATTTAGAGTATTCAGCACCAGCTACACTCCGTGCTGGGAAAGACCCCTTCTTAGATGGTTGTTTGAATACCCTCTAATTTTCGTCTCTTTACATTCAGAAGCTGCTACTAGTGCACTGTCTGTGAAGTAGAGAACATTCCTCAATCTTCTGTTCACTGGTACAGCTGTGAGTGACCCAGAACAGCACATCCTGCAACCATGGTGTACCAAAAATCAGATAAATTTTTAACTAGGTGCTGCTCTCATTCCTGGTCATGCTACACAAGTACCTTTATCCTTTGGATTCCTAGACCCCCCATAGCCTGAGGGGAAAAGTGGCTTATAGGAATTATTCAGTGTTTTACTTCATTTTCTATTTTAAAGTGAGGATTTAAGAATTCTGGTGATGTGTGGGATGAAAGTGTAGTTATGAACAGTGCAGCTATGGCACTGTTACAATTCACCAGACCTTGGAAGGCCATGTAGGAAGGGTTTCTGAAGGGAAGAAATGAGAAGATTAATCAGTGATCGGAAATCTATGCCAAATGGCAGTTGCCAAAATACTGTAGGCCAAGTGAGCAGAAACCTAGGGTTGAATGGAGCCATGTAGCTTGTTATGAAACCAGGGACAAAGGAGACATGGAAGAGGGACTGTTTCCTCTAACCTTGTTTTTCTGTGGCTTGTTTTCCCTGTTTCTTGCCAGCAAGGTTGGCCTCTCAGAATTATGGTAAGCTCTTGCTGCCATGTTCATATTAAGAACTGGTTTAATTAAAACAGGGGGCTTATCATCAGGAGGACATCCAGAGAAGTTAGAGTAAAGCAGTTAGGGTCAATATGTATTCATTTAAAGTACATAATTATTCTCAAGTGAGGTTTCTTGTTCAGGTCCAAAGCTGCCTGTGACCTGAACTCAGTTTGGTACATCTGACTGGGCTTGCTTCCTCTGCATAAGGATCCAGTGTGTGTCAATGTATTCCTGTCATTAATGTGCCTTAACTCTTCTGGACATTCCTGTACAGCTAAACCATTGTGAACTTGTGAATACACTAATTTTTTTCAGATGCTCATAACCAATTTTGCTAGAGTGAAGTATTTAATTTTAGCCTACAAGATTGTTTTTTAAGCTTCTGTATCAAGCACTGTAATGGGAACTGGAGCTTTATATGCACTTGATTGCATAATGGTTTTGTATTGAAGTGTAGGAAACAGCACATCTTGGACAGTTAATTCAAAATCGTTGTTTCCCAGCCATCTCTTGGGTGGCTATGGAAAGATTTCAGCTACCCTTTCGATTTCAGCCTGTATCCTGAAGCCCAAGAAGCAATCGAAGTAAACAGTGGCTGTTTACTGTTTGGGCAGCTGTCTTCAGTCATTTGTTTCAGCAGCCCCATTGCACGTGTTCCCAAAATGCTATGCTTCCCAGAGAAATCTCTGCAAGCATCAAGCTAGCCCAGCTTTTCCTAATATCTATAGCAGTTACCTGGGGATGGAATTTAAGACTACTCACTTCTTTTACTTGTCTAAAGCATATGCATTGGAACAGTTCATTCCTTTTGCTTCACAGTAACCTCTTACAGTTCTTGAAGAATGCAATTATGTTTCCCCTCTGCCTTCTCTCTAGCTTAAATGCCATATATTTCAGTTCTCCTCCCTGGAACAGTTTTCTAGAGGTCTCGGAGTTCCTGTTCTCGTTTCTTCCTCCCCCCCACTCCCTTCAGTTGGCTGCCCTTTTTGACATGAGACACACAACATTACCGTATGCCAGCTGAGATGTCTTAGAAGTGAGGCTTGAGTTTACGTCATTCTTCTGTCAGTCCCTCCAGTAGTAAGTATTAGATATTTACCTGAACACGGGGAGGTGTGGATCAAAGACATTCGAAGTTCACAAACCTTTGTAAATATTGCATGAAGGAGTAAGTCTGGACTGCAGGTCTGAAAAGGGGAGTGATGCCATACCTGTAGGAACTGCAGAGGATGTGAACATCTGAGGTTGCATTGGAATTTCAGGTCTAGGAATATTTCAGCTCTCAGAATCTCACTGATTTATATTTCCACCTGCAGTGTGTGGTTACATGAGCTCTAATTGTATAGAGGTAGCAGCAGAGCTGTCACGCTGAACACGCCCGGGGTAGAGGCTGATGCTGAATGTTCAGTCAGCTTCCGCGACAACCTTTGCAGTCTAGAGGGTGAATATCGGAGGTGGCTGAACTTGGGCGACTTGACAACTACCTTGCCGTATGTCAGACAGCGCTAGACGTGCCATGCGCACGGGTCCGGGCCAGGGCCGTGATGAGACGGCCGCTAAAGGCAGTGGGTGCGCTGATACCCGAGTGAGTTGTCTCTCCCCTGAGCTGGCAGGCTGGGGTTGCAGTGCTGCATGTGCTCTGCCTGCATCGCTGTCTGCAGCGCAAGTTTGCGGCCTTTTGGCATCGCCGGTGGCGGGAGCCAGCGCCCATCCCCGTCCTGCGGCAGTCCCGCTGCCCTGGGGACCCGCGCAGGTTGCGAGCCGCGGCGGTGTGCCCGGTGGAGCCCGGCGCTGCGGCTGCCTCGGCGCGGGTGCAAGGAGCGGGGGATGGCGGTGGGGGGGTCACCGTACCTCGGCGCCAGGCCCTCGCTGAGAATGGCGGGGCTGCGCTGGGGACGGGCAGGGGCACCCGGGGGACGCCACGGCGAGCGCCGCTCCCCCGCCGCTGCTCGGGGCACGGGGGCGGCTCCCGCACGGCTCC
>VZTT01032729.1:27659-65792 GCA_013400855.1 Buphagus erythrorhynchus | reverse complement strand
GGAGCAGCCCCGGGGGCTGGGGCGGGGAACGGTAGGACCAGGTCGGGGGCCCAGGGCGGCTCTGCGCGGTCTCTGGGGATAGGCTTCGGGAAAAGGAGCAGGAGCGGATCGTGCCGCCGACCCGGGGCGAGCGCATCCCTTGCTGTGCCCATCGACGACCACCCCTTAGTGTTGGCTGTGGTGTCTCCTGGTGTGCCCTGTTGGCATCCAGTGGGCCCTGGGCGGTGTGCGACATAGACACCTGCCGCGGGCACATGGCAGCGGGCGCCCGTCGCCATCGGTGCGTGCCCATTGCGGGAGCCCACCAGCCTCCGTGTGTGCCCATTGCGGGAACCCACCAGCCTCCGTGGGTGCCCATTGCGGGCGTCCCGTGCCACTTCGGCGGCTGCGGCTGCCCCGGAGCGGGGCACTGTGGCTCGACCGTGTGTGGCATCGGGACGGCGAAGGCGACCTTCAGTCACCTCCTGGTGCGCGTCAGTGCGCGGATGAGCGCTTCGCGTCGAAAATGGCCTGGAGGTGGAAGCGTCCATGTGTAACGTGGGGCTGTGGGCTGGGCCCCGAGGGCGTGGGGAGAGGCGAGGCGAGCCGGGGACTATAAGGGGCCATCCATCCCCACGGACACCCCGGCCAAGGGGCACGGACGGACTGAGGCAGCAGATGCCGAAGGGAACCCTCGCAGGTCGTGATGCGTAAGGCGGCGCACATCGTGCTCTCGTTTTGCAGAGGAGATCTCTAGTAAATCATGTTGCCTGGTGGTTTTTAGCAGTGCCGGCTCACGTCTGCCTGCATGGACGCGTGCTAGTGTCTGACAGGCACTAAAGGTGTGCTTTCGGGGGGGTTTCCATCTGCTCTGGAGCAGTGAGGCTCTGGAAACAGGTAGGACTGGTTCTCCTGAGCTGACAGATTTGTACAAAGCTAACTGGTTTATGTGCTACCCCACTGATGCTTCTTAATGTAAACTAATTTTGCACAATAGAAAACATTATTATGTTGTTGGTAAGTTTTGTTGTTGTTTTAAATTTCACATTTCTGTCAGCCCTCAGAAATAGAAGGAAACGTTGACAACTCTCTTGCTTAACTGACAGAAGGACAAGTAGCAAAATGTGAGAATTAGGCAGACCTGAATATTGAGAACCAGAAGGGAAATATATATATATTCAGTGTCATACAGGCAGCTACTCTAGTTAGAACATCATTTAAAGTCTGATGTCATGAAAGTACAGATGCATCTTTCAGTGAATTTAATACAGTGCTTATGCTGTTGTGTCACTACACGTGCAGGTGTTTGGATATGATGAGTATGTTAAAAGCAATTATAATGCACCAGTTCTCATGCTCTAGGTGCTACTTGCAAGCTAAGGGTAGCAGAAATTTCAGATGATAATTGCAAGAACTTGCCTGAAACAAAAAGAAATTTACAAGAAATCTGATTCAGTTTAAAATGAGGGATGTTACTTTTCTGGCTGGTACCGTCTTGATTTGTAGCAGTGCCTTGCAAAACTTGACTAGCCCAGTGTTAATCACCCAGTGTTTCTGCTGGCATCAGCTTTCTTTGCAGCCATGTGCTGCTCGCAGAAAGCAACACACTTACCCAGGCTCCAGCTGTACAAAGAACTGGAAACAATCACATTGCTACTGTCTTTCTCAAGATTCCCTTTGCCACAGATTAATAGAAGTTGCTGTGCTGAGTTTCACTAATGTTTCAGTGGTACTCATGTTCCTTTTTTTTGCTCATCTGTCATCTTTAAGCCAAATTCTAAGATTTATAGGAAGGGAGCTCAGTATTGTGATAATGGTCCTCAGAGCAAAGTAAATAGTTGCAGCCAGACACTTCTCTCTTTCCACATTGAAACTGTTGTTCAGTTTGTTCTCTAGGGTTTCTTTTTGTTGTGGTTGGTAAAGGCTTTCATCAAGCAGCTCTCTTCCTCTGATTATTATTCGCAGTGAGTACAACTCACTGAAAAGCTTTTTCTCACCAAATTTCAAGTTACTGTTAAATTCTCTATCTTTCATGTCTCTTTTTCAGTATTTTAAATTTAATTTGGTTTCCCGGAGTCTGAAACAATATCCCTAGGCTTAGTGAACAGAAAGGTTTGTGAAACTGTTTCCACCTGAATCCTGAATCTTGAACAATTGTTTATCTGTTATCAGGATCACACAAGTCTTCCTGGTTGGTTCTGAGAAAAAAAACCCCAAAACTATTGACTCCCCACACTCCCTTCTGTGTGGGCTCCAGCTTCTAAATTTTTGGTGTCCACATTTATCTTTACAGTTTGTGTCCTCCTTCTACACAGACATAAAATAGTAAATGGCACTTTGGATTCCTCCCAAGTCAATGCACAGATTTGACATCCCTACAAGTGAAGGTTCAATTCTCACTGTCAATTCTTTTCCCTGCTACCAAGCTATAACAGTACAACTTGCCACTTTCAGAGAAGCACTAAATAACGTGCCAATAGAGAGTGGATTGATCTCCATGGTCCTAGCAGTGGCTTGGTTGTCCAGGACATGGTTAACTGTCAGAGCAGAGGGCTCTGGGGAGCAGGCTCCTCATGCAGGTCTGGCAGCTCTCTGCTCTCTATGACCTTGAGCCTTCAGGGGAGTTAGAATATACCTCAGTTTAGGTATCAGGCACACAGCAGTGTGAGGTGAAGGAATAACCTGCAAAAACAGGAAGGAAAGGAAAGGGAGGAGAAGGGAAGGGAAACCCAGATAATTTAAAAATAGACCTTGGGATTTTATAGATCTGTTATTCCTCTGAGGATGATTTCTGGGGGGTAAATGATGGTGTTTTTTACTTTTTGCTTGACAGTTGTGGACTGTAAATGGCTTGGAACATTCAGAGAATAGAGATGGTTTTGATACCTAAAGTTTTGGGTTTTAGCTAAACGATGCCAAAGAGATCTGTGATACAAGATAGGAGTTGTCAGGATGTAGAAGGTCAGCACTTCTACTGCTGTAAATAGGGCGCAGTTGGTTACATTCAGTTATACTGTGCAGCATTGCAACAGGTGACAAACTAATCCAGAGGTTTTAGTCTTTCTATTAGAAGAGACTAAGTGACCTAAGACTACAAAAGCTTTTTTCCTCTCCTGCCCAGTCCTTGCTTTCTTCACATCAAATGTTTAGAGCAGCAGAACTGAACTCAAGAGTTGTCTTTGTGCCAAATTTTAGGGCATCAATATAATTGAAATCAGTGTAACAGCTAAAACGTGTTTGTTTTGTAAAGTTTATTTTTTAAGCAAATATGAGTTGGGGCTATTCACTGTCTACTTCCATTATTGTAGAGTTTTTCTGAAAACTTCCTTGCTTTGTCTCATTGTCTGCTTTTAAAGCTGTTACTTATTTCCACTATTTTTTCCTCTAGGCAGGGACAAAACAAGCCAAGTGATACTTACTTAATTTATGGAGAGATGTATAGGTCAGCTCTTGGGGACTGCATTCAAATAAATATTTCATGTAGAATTTTGGGGATGCCTTTTTGTTTACACAAAAAGGATACTGTTATAGGAAAGTGCCTATGACTTCTGTCTATCCCAGCTGCTAGCCCCCCATCTCACAGGATCAAGGGACACACACCAGGCACTGGAGTGAGTAAGTCAGCGTTTACATTTATAAGCTTAAACAAGTAACTTTTTAACATTTATAACTGGGAATATTGTATCTCAAGGACAGTCAGTATATTCAAATTGTAAATCACTCCCAAAGGACCCAAGATGTCAAAATGTATTTTACATTAGTAGGCAATGTTTTTGTTGTTTGAGGGCTCAAGGCTGCTGTCAGATGTTAATTAACTGCAGAGGATCAGTAGTTCTCCACTGAGATAATTTGTTTGCTTCTGAAGTTCCTCTGAGAAGATTTTAAAAAGAAGAAATATCATGTGAAGCCACCATTTTTTCAGAGTTGTGTTAACTGTTGCAGTGATACATTGGCTGAAAACTTGCTTTGTTCTTTTTCTGCAGGTAGTTGTCACATGAAGGTACATTTATAGGAAGCTGACGGATTTTTGCCATCATCTGTGAGTATCTACCCTCAAAGTAACATTTAAGTGCATCTGTAAATTAGAACTGGCCTTTTTCATGTCTCTATACAATTCCTCAAAATTTTATACTGCAGTGTTTTTGTTAAGTTTTCCACACAAATTCTTAAAAATTTCTCAAGAAAAGGGTGTGAGGAGCTCAAGTCGAAATTCTGTTATCATCTGCTTGTTTTCCCCATTGCTTTCATATAGCAGTAATTTTTTTCCATTTCCTCTGGATTCCTAAGTCAAAAAGGCAGCACAATGCATTTATTTTTCTGCTTTGCCTCTTGGGAGTCTCCCAGAGCAGAGCTGTTACTGCAGCGGTCTTAATGCTTAAGCTGCAGTGTGGAGATGGTTCTCGAGAATATTTCATGAAGAAAGCAGGGTAAGATCTCTTTCTATCTTCCAGGGTGAAGGAAATAAAACTGTTGAGAATCATATATTGGGTTAGTGGCAGAGCCAGGAGCAGAGCATGTGTTTTGTGGTCATCACTTGGGCAGATTGCTCTCTAGAGAGGGAGAGCAGGCTGGTTGTGTGCACAGGGAGGCTCCAACGCAATGTAGCCTGGAAAACCTCTAAATCTGCTAGATTTTAGAAATATTCATACCTACATTCACATGCTTGTCTTGAGAACATGTGAGGGTGATGGGTTATTTAAAGCCATAGATACACAGCTGATGGATTGTGCCATGCAAAGGAGCAAGGTGGTATTTCTGGAGTTCAGGAGGTGATTGCCAGTTTGGGGAAGGCTGATGTGTGCCAACTGCACAGAGGGCAGACACTCTAACAGGTTATAGCAGATTTTTGTGTGCATGTTTGCTGCTGTCATGTCTTGGCATATAAGCCACATCTGTACACAGTCTTAGAGCTCACTTCACTGATATATTCAAAGTGATTTTTGGATGCAGCTCTCTATGCATCATTTTGTTGACAGAGCAGAGTACTTAACTGTTACTACTGCCAAAATGTCAGTTTTCCACTTGGTCTGCCCCTTCCAGAGGGGCACTATCTGGTGGCCAACACCTTAAAAATGGCAAAATACTGTGCTGAGATGGGAACTGAGTAGAATTTTTTTGCTCCTTTTTTGATATTCATGGTTTTAACAGCAGTTGTCCATGGGGCTCTCTTGTTGAACCATGGCAGGTATTATTGCCTGAAGTTTTCACAAAGCCTGCTTAGCATTCAGCAAATTATATGCTTTTCTGTCCTACAGTGCTGCTGTATGTATGACTTGTTATGTTTTGGGTGCTGTCTTTCTGTTAGACAGCAGAGGTGGAAGTATGGCAGCTCCAATTTCCATTGCCTTTGTGCTGTGCTGCAGCAGTTCATGAAGGATGGCTGAACCCAGGCTCTGTGCCTGAGTGTGCACTTCTCTGCACAGCCCCCTTGTGTTTGCAGCCCTTGGTCAGTCACGTTTCTAATGCTTTGTTCTGTTTGGGTTTTGTTTGCACAGGTGCTGCCCCTGCCTCTGCACCCAGCTGACAAGATGGTGTTTCAGAAGCCACCAGATGGTGGCTGGGGCTGGGTGATTGTTGTCGTTTCCTTCTTCACCCAGTTCCTGTGTTATGGATCACCGCTGGCGGTGGGAGTCTTGTATTTAGAGTGGCTGGATGCTTTTGGAGAAGGGAAAGGCAAGACTGCTTGGGTTGGATCGCTAGCAAATGGAATTGGACTGCTTGCCAGTAAGTGCAGAAGCAGTATCTGTCTTAAAGTGAAACATTTCTAATTGATGCTTTTGTGTCTGTGTGTGCTCTTGGAATTGTATCAAAGATAGCTGCAAATGAGGGCGCTGCATTTTTGTTTTAGGTCAAGATGGATAAGAAGAATACATTTATAGTTTCACTATGCATAAACCAGAGCAATGTAATGATAAAAGGGCAATAAAAATATTCTCTTTGGAAAATTCAAAATTATTGCATTCGAAAAAGCTGGAAAAGCCACACTCTGGGATGCTGAACAGTAATTTTGTTGATGCTGTTTATTTTTTTAAATGAGACTTTAAGACTAACATTTACATTATTGTCTCAAAATCAGAGCAAACTGTTAGTCTGAAATTATTCAAGTGCTTTATGGGAAAAAAGTCAATAAACCAGTTTCTTATTTTTCTGCTCTAGCAGTAAACCTACCAGTGAGGGTGAGTGAGGGCTCCTTTGCATTCTCTATTTGAGAAAAAAAAACTCCCTTTGATGGGTGGAAAGTTATAGGTAACAGTAGCATTAAATAAAGCAACTTTACTGGAATCTTTCCTTTAGTAAGACATTGTCACTTGGAGAGTAGCAGCAGAGTTTTAGGGAAATAAAACCCCACCTGGAAATTTTCTAGTTTGTTGTTGTTTTAATATCAGGCACAGGTATTTACTGGGCCATATCACTAACTTCTGTTTTTGAAAGAGTCACCATTGGGAGCTATTATCTGTTTGCTGGATCTGGAAAAAATTGCTTTTCAGCGGGGCAGCTGCCACAGGCAAAAGCAATAATGTGGTTTAATGGACAAATACAGCTCAGGACCCTGAGGAAACTCTCCTCAAAAGAAAGTTGGTGTTCCAATAGCAATACAGACCTGAATAAAGAACACTACTTTGTATGGCCCTGGAACTGATCAAATACTGTGTCACACCTCTGTAAGGGTTTTTTACCACCAGGCAGAAGAGAAATGGGCAAAGGCAGGTGGATCACTAACCACTGGAAGACTATATTCAGTCTCAGGGTGCAAGTGGGTAAAGGGCTGTAGATTGCTCTTCTATCATGTTTTTTTATTTTTCTGTGTTATGGGTATTAACTCTTGCCATTCGTTCATCAAGACCTAAATAAACTTGAGTGAAAGAGTGAAGTGGGAGAAAAATAAGGATAAACATGGTAATTACTGAAGGAAAAACTAGACAGAAGGAAATTTCAAGAGAACACCCTCTTGTAGGAGACCAGAAGTCTCTGGCTTCTCTTAAGAGCCTCAGTCTCCTTTCCCTTATATCAACACCGTGCTAGTTTCCAGATTTTAGTGCCCTCTGTCTTGCTACTGTAAGCAATTCTCAGCAGTGTGCTTTGTAGCTGTGCTGGTTTTGGCTGGGATAGAGTTAATTTTCTTCTCAGTGACTGAGTTTTGGATATGTGCTGAATACAGGGTTAATAATGTAGAGATGTTTTTCCTATTGGTGAGCAGGGCTAACAGAGCAGAGTCCTGCTGTTCCTGCTGCCAGGCTAGTGGGGAGACTGGTAGTGCATAGGAAATTAGAAGGAGACACACCCAGGACAGGTGACCTCAACTGACCAAAGGGATGTTCCATGCCATGTGACATCATGCTCAGTATATAAACTGGGGGAAGAAGGAGGAAGGGGGGGGGGTCTTCTGAGAGATGGCATTTGTCTTCCCAAGTCACCATCACATGTGATGGGGCCCTGCTCTCCTGGAGATGGCTGAACACTTGCCTGCCATGGGAAGCAGTGAATGAATTCCTTGGTTTGCTTTGCCTGCATGCAAAACAATGTGTGTTGCTTTCTCTATTAAACTGCCTTTATGCCAACCCAAGAGTTTTCCAGCTTTTACCCTTCTGAGTCTCCCCATTCCTGCTGGTGGGGGAGAGAGATAGTGGCTGTGTGGACTTGGTTGTGTCTTGGGTTAAACATGACAGCAGCAAATGGAAACTCCTTTGATGAATAATACAAATCAAAGGTGCTCTTGTGACTGATTATGGTATGGAATGATTAAATTAAGGTTTGACAGGTTAGGAGGAATGCTGTTTGTCCATGTGATTTTATTCTTTCAGTTTGGCATTCAGAAGCTTAATAATCATTCCTACCTTTTATGCCTTCAAAGGAAAGTACAGGGAGGGTCTTTTAATTACACTGGTGTTACCAGAGTTGACTGAAAAATTTTATGTTTCCAGCTTTACCTGAAATGAAACATCCCGCTCTTTGTCAAGCTGGGATCTGGCCCTATGATAAATCTACTAAATTTCCTCCTTAAAAGTGTGCAATCTTATGATACAAGTTATTTAGTTTTAGTTTTCAGCTGATGAATAAGGTTATCTTTAAGTGGTATATTTTAAAGTGACCCTTGATTAGTGTGATGGATGTCTAGAGAATGTAATCAAATTACTTCTAAATTTTCTTTAAAGCCTGTAACTTGATACAGTCTTTTTGCCAAGATTCCCACACTTTTAATTAAGGCTCTACTGGAGAGCCATTAAGATTCTTCTGTGAGCTTTCTTCAACTTAACATCACCTTTCTGAAGCTGTAGATGCCAGACTGGAAAAGGAATTACAATTATGGTAGATTAGTAGCCACAGACAGGAGATAAATCAGTGTCCATTTTCTTAGGAAGACTTCTCTCATTGATAGCACTGGCAGTAACATTCACCAGCTTCTGTAACAGAGAAAGTTAGGACCAGTGACTCTGCTGTATTAGTACTGTAATTTCACCAAACCCAAGAAGATCTGTATGGTATCTGGCACAGAAAAAGGTTCTTTGTCCTCTCCCCTTCCCTCTGTTCATGTAGTCTGAAACATTTTTTTAAGCAGCTGATGCTGGTGAGCACTTTTGTGTTTGCTGCACTGGTATCCTTTCTAAAATGTTTACTTCTGTCTTATGTGAGAGCTAAACTTAGACTGGAGACATAGAAACCCAGTACAGCACCTTGTTTATTTGGATTCATTTCCTGGGCACCTGGTGTTTGATTTCTGTCCTTTTGCTCGCAGCACAGATGGTGTTGCTAAGGCCAGTGTCCAGCCTGAGCTGGACTGTTCACCTCATCAGCTGGAAAGGGGATGGGGCAGGGGTCTGGTCCTGATCCTCTTCCTCACAGGGTGGCTTGGGTTACGACTTCCTGTGATGACCCCTTACAGAGCAGTGGAAGAAATGTGCTTGGAACAGTGAAAGACAAGCATCAGAGTTATTGTAGAAGGCAGAGGTGAAAACTCCTCTGCAAAATTAGGTGCTGCAACATTGGTCAGGCTATGGCAGATGTAGCACATGGCTCCAGGTCTTGTTTGACAGGAAGAAATTGAAAAACCTTAGTAGGTTTCCCTTACTAAAACAAGCCAGAGAAGGATATTTATATGTATTCTAGAACATGTGTTTCTTCTGCACCAAGTGTTCTTAATTTTGCATCCATTTGGAGTCTGAAATTAAATTTTATTCATGTTACACTTCTTAAAAGCAAAACAAAGACCTTGGCACCTGTAATTGGCACCATAGCTCTGTATAGTAAGAGTTGACTTCGCAGTCCTTGACATAGGAGGAGACACCAGCAGTATCTCCATTCCTACTTCTCTTCATTAATGGAGAGAGAGCAAAGGGAGGATTCCCTCTTGAATGGTATGTCTTGATAATTTGATGGGATATTTCTGCCGATCTGAGGCATTCAGTGCTAAATGTTTAAAAAGCTTAATTTTGTGTTTTCAAGCAATGATTTTACTACTCTATAACTGCCTTTGCAGCATCTACATATTTTTGGACAAAAACCTCACACAGACATAGCCCCCACTGTAAAGTATGCAAGCTGTAAATAGCTTGTGTGTAAGGGAGAGGGTGTCCCCAAGATTCCTCTGAAAAGAAGCCCCGTTCATATAACAACTTTTTTTAGAATGGAAATGTCTTTCCAATCAGTTGGGAGTGCGTTGCTGCCCAGTGTAAAATTTTTTTCTGATCTATATTCATATCCAAAGTACAGGCATTTGGAGAATATTATATTTATTATAACCAGGTTTTAGAAATGTGCTTAATATGCAAAAAACATTCTTGTATTCTGTCCAGTGGATTTCACATGCAGTTCATGACCATTTTTTCTACTCTACAGTTTCAACAGGCTTGGACAGATGCCCAGGTAGGGTGGGTGAGATTAATGAAGGTGATAAGAAAAAGAACTCAGTTGTCCAATACAGTTTGTTAAGCAAAAGGATTTTGTGTATGAGGTGAAGGAGGGAGGACCCTTGAGATTAGTGAGTGGAGGGAGGGAGTGTTGTTTTGCAGGTTTTTTTCACTTTATATAAAAAGTATTAAGGAAGAAAGTGCTACTTCTGGATGTCCATAAAACAAAACAACTTTGTACTTGTCAGGAGGTCAGCACAGTTCTATAGGTTTAAGTTCCTGAGCGCAGCAGGTGGCTTGTTTACATGACTTAGGAAGGACTCACTGACACATCCAGGTCTCACTGAGGGTAAAGTATTTAATTCAAAATAATCTTAATAAAAATACCAATGAACAAATGATTGCTCCTTGGTGTTCTTCCTCTTTGGTCTCTCTGTAAGAAGATCAGTTGAAAACCATCTGATTGAAAACCAATCTTCTTTCTGCTGCTGCTTCCCGTTTTGTCTGGGGACCTTGCTGACTGCTCCTCTGATAATTGTGTTGCTGACTATGAGCCATGACAGGCTGTGTGCAGAAGAGCAATGTCTGTTCCTGTGCTGAGTCTTTCTTCTTAGAGTTAGCTTTCATTCCAATAAACTGTGCTGCTATCTTTTTTTGATTGAGTTTGGTCTAGTTTAAAGATACATCATTTGGAAAGGAAAAAGCCCTAGAGATTTTATTTGTAAAAGAGGTAAATATTTATCAATGTTATCAAATATTGCACTGGTTCCAGTGCTAACCCCTGGAGCTGCTGGCAAACTGAACAAAATGCTGGCTTAGAAGCTATTTTTCATGCTTACTATTGAGGATTGCCACTGGGATTTTTTTAATATTGTTCATATTATGGTGAAAATCAGCTAATGAAAACCCTTATGCTGCCTGAAGATCTGTTTCCTCTTGGCTATATGCAGACTCCTGCATTCTTCAGAATGCCCACTTCGAGCAAAATCTACAGGACAGGTCTCAGTCCCACTCTGTGAAAGTTGGATTTTTACTAGAATTTACTGCCTTGAACCCATTGTGCTTCAAATATTTGTAGAGAATAACAGGTTTGGGTACAGTCAACTCCTGTGCACATGGTAATAACTGAAGGTGCTGTGCCTGGTGGAAAAAAAAAATGCCAGTGCTATGAGAAACAGAAAAAGGGAAGCAATGCAAGGAGGCAGGAAAGGACAAAGATGCTGGCTGTCAAGGGGATTTTCTTTTGTGATTCGTTTTCTAGCAGTGTGAAGTGTGTGAAAGTTGTGCCTAGTGTGCAGGGGAAGAGAGCTGTTTTTCTGCTCAACTCAGAGACCTATAATAACTATTTTAATGCTTATACTGGTGCTCCTTCTTATTAACAGGGCCATTGCTGAGTTGCCAGATGTCTTGCTGTGTGAAATGGCAGATTAATACTGAGCTTACTGGAGCAGGTTGTTTTCCATGTTAGAGCAAAAAGATCTCTTTGTACTCTTTGTTCTCCTTTGGGATTAGATTTTGTAAGTGGGATAAGTTGGAAGAGATCTCCTTGGGCCTTTGTCAGGGATGCTTTTGATCATACTCCAGTGGAGATGTCCTTGTCAGGTTATGAAGCCACATCTTCCAGCTCTGTGTCTCTCTTGTTCTGGCTTGGGGTCAGAGGGTCCAGTTTCACCTCAGATGCTCTAGTAGGGGTCAGTGATGTCTGTACCAGCATCATCACTCCAGACTGGATAGAGATCTTCTGAAAGTAGCTGTGTCAAAATATAGAGAGCAGGTGGAAGGGAAATGCTATTTGTCTTAGAAAGGTAGTAGGTCAGAAATAAAGAATAGAAAGAGTGGAAATTCCTCTGCTTAATTGAATTATGCTAACACTACCCTCTGTTCTTTTAGTGTAGAAGAATTCTTTATATAATAAGAGTCAATCCTTTGTTCATTTTTAAATCCCATGGTTTTAGGTAACATACCAATCTTAATTTGTCAGTTTTAGTAATTAATTCTAAGAATCAGCAACAATCTAATGCTCTAAGCTTTAGTTCTCAGCATGTTACTCTGCCCAGGTTATGCTGGCCAGCTTTCATTCCCACAGTGTGCTGATTCTTGAGAAGCAGCAAGTGCTTAGATCTTCCTTTTTCTTTGCTTCCAAAATCCAATTAAACCTTTCTTTCTTGGAATATTTTCTTGATTCCTTTTCAACTCTGACTCTTTGCCTGGATAAGCCCCAGCTCAGACTCACCCCCTTTTATATTCCCTGGGCAGATAGCTCTAATGTAGGGCAAAAGTTCTGGCCTGCCTTGTCTTTGAGGATCATTTCACCTGCTGACAAACCTCTGCTCCTGCCTGCCAGAACTGCTTGTCCCATGGCTGGCAAGCACAGGAAAACCTTGCCTGCATTCCCAGCTGCTCGCTCCTGTCTACAAACCTAGGCAAGCACCATCCCCAGGCTCCAACTGTTTACCTTGTATCACCTTTCTGGGCTCACCTCCCATCTGCTGGGAATCTCAGTTACGTGAGTCAGGGAACACTAACCTTGACAAATGGCAGACTCCAAAATTACTGCTTTTGTAGATTGGATCGACCATGGCATGTATGTGTATCACTTTACATGAGATGCAGATGTTGTGAGGTGGTTTTATTTGTTTGTATTAAATAAGGGCAGTCATCTATGTATCTAACTTCTAATCTCAGAGTTGCTGAGTTTAGAAATGGGGCTAATATCTAATTTTATGTGTGAAGGTTTGAAACTGCAGGGATTCAGATAAGTTGTTTTTGCAAGCCAAGTCCCTTGCTGGTTGATTATTTATGCAGGGCACCAAGCTTGGACACTACTTAAGATTAAAAGGTGTATTCCAGGTCACACAACTGAAAATAAGTGCTTGTTCTACAATTTATATGAGGAGACAACTGGCTGAGTAGAGGCAGGATATGAATTCTGCCTCGTTTTGTTCTTGTTTGAAGAACTAAGAGAATTAAGGACCAAGAAATATTGGGGAATAACTCCTCATGAACTTGAATGTTGATCTGGCTGCTCCCAGGAAGTGTCTTTTATTTTCTGTAGTTTTACAGGAGAAGCGGAGATAGGTAGTAGAGGGTTCTTTGGTAGGACACCTGACTAGCAGGTATTTAATTCCCTTGAAAATCAAGGAAGAGTAGTGTTTGTCCTATACCAGCAGATATTCCCTCTTTGTAAGCACCAGGTGGCATTCTTACTGTGACTCTGGTCCCAGGTTACTGTTTTTTCATTTCAGTTTTATAAATCACATATCAAGATGAATACAGATCCTGTGTTTCTAAAACACAGTTTTTGTGCTCTGTCAAAAAAATACCTGCTTGCTTAAGGCCTGGCTGATGGTCTGCCTTGGTTTCGTGTCTCAAAACGAAGATTGTTTTCAGAACCTTTGTGCACCTTAGTTGTGTGGTGACAGTGTTACAGTCCAGTATGTTTTGTGTCTTCCTATGTGTAAGGAATGTTTCACTTGCTCTTTCCCTCCAACCCTGAGGACCCTTTCATGGCCTTGATGTTCAGTTTCTCCTTGAGAAAAAATTTTTCAGGCCTGACCTTGGATATTTTTATAATTGACTGCTTTAGAGAACCCTTTGAAATTGAGTACTCTGAATTGTTATCTAATATAATTATACATTTAAATAGTTATCATAAGAAACATTTCCACAGATTGATATTTTTTTAGAAGTTCTTCCTAGTGCTGGTGTTTACTAGGAATGTTTTTCCTGTTTTTTCCCTCTAGGTCCTGTCTGCAGTATTTGTGTATCATCTTTTGGAGCAAGACCAGTAGCTATCTTCAGTGGCTTTATGGTGGCTGGGGGCCTCATGATGAGCAGTTTTGCACCTAATATATACTTCCTATATGTTTCATATGGGATAATAGTTGGTAAGAAACACCTTCCCTTTATTATTTTGAGACTTAATCTTTATTATTTTGAGTCTTGGTTTATGAAATAGGAAACAGATTCACAGAGGCAGTAGTAGTCTGTGACTTGATTTATGAAGAAATACTTTACTTTTGGACTGGGAGGGGTGTTGCAGGGGCAGGCTGTTACCATGTAGTAAAAGATAAAAATGTAAATGTTCACGAGGTTTTGAAAACAGTTTGCCCTCTATTGACACAATTGTTAGAGATGGAGAAGCTGAGGTTTTGCCTAAGGGCTGGAATCCAGCATGTCTTCTGCTGGCATGAAATGCCAATCTCAAAGGAATAATCTCTCATCTGGAATTCTGTCACGTACTCATTCTAATTTGATAAATTAGAGATCATTAGGGAGCAATGTTGTTCTCCACACGACTGAACTGAACATAAAATGCTGTGCTAGAGGCATGGAAACACTGTTCTCCTGGCAGGTGGTGACCTGCCCCTCTGTGCTGCTGTGGGTGGCTTATCAAATTAACTGTGTCAGGCATTTGGGCACCTTGCTGGCCAGTGTGGCTCCAGTGTTGTGCTGGCTGGGCACGGTGCCACAAGGAGGCAGCTCTGGGGCCAGCCCTGGGCTCAGAGCCCTGTAGCCCTTCCACAGAGCACAGAACTCAGCTGGGGAGCTCCTCAACCCCAGCCTGCTCCACCCAGGCTCAGCAGCCAGGGCCAGGCAGGGGAAGGGAGGTGGGACAGGGCAGGCAGCCTGATTACCCTGTGCTGAGCCAGAGTTAAAAGGTACCTCAGTACCCAGGGTACACCATGACATCACCTGGGGGATAACAAAGGGGCATTCATTTCCTAGAGGATGTAGCATGTTTTATATCTAACTCTCTTTGTCCAGGTCTTGGATGTGGCCTTTTGTATACTGCAACAGTTACCATCACATGCCAGTATTTTGACAAACGAAGAGGCCTTGCACTTGGTCTTATTTCAACAGGTAGGACTTTTAATTGTCATCCTCTCCAGCTTTTCAACTCTGATACAGCCACCATTACCCTGGCAATAAAAACCAGAACATGATGTTTTTCTCAGTTACTTCTCAGTAACTTAAGAAAGTTACTACTTTCTTAAATCAAAATATCAGTAACAATGAAGAGAAAAACTCAGGTTCCAGATAAAATAGTAACTACACTTGCAGGCTTATGCTATGGGTCATCAATATAGATAAAGAAAGGATATTCACTGAACTGAAAGCAGACTCATGTAGCTTGGGCTGCATGCCATGGATAATGAGGGGAAACCTTCCATAGAGTCCTCTTTTTTCTCTTAGTTCTTACCCAGGATCAGAGGTGAGAAAGAGATTGGAGATGCAGGATATAAATGCTGCATCACCACTACCTCACATGAGCTGTACCTTTACACTTTTTAATGGCCTGAGTAGGAACAGTTACAGATGGCTGTTGTCCCATGCCTTGCTTTCTGTGTGCTGTGGAGAGTCTGCTCTGACCTCTTTTCTCAAGCAGCTGTCAGTGAGGAGACACAGGATCAGTGACAATCAGATATAGCCAGTGTTGTGAGATACTAATACCACATCCTCACAAGCTGAGTAAATAGGAGCTTCTGCAGAAATGTTACTTGGGATAATTTTCAGTGGCTTTGTTTTGGATTCCAGGTGGGTTGCCTTAAAGCCTGATCTTACTGTGCCCTGGTTAATTTTAGTACCTGGAAGGCAAAAAGAGCATGGATTTTGTAATTGATTTTTCCTGTGTTTAGCACCGAAGTATATAAATGGCTTGAATATAACCTAGAGACAGTCTTCAGCAAATAATTTTAAAGTTTGTCATTAAATTGACTTGAAAACCAATGTTCTGTGTGAGAGGACATCCACTAGTTAAAATGGATATATGCTCACTTCAACCAAAAGCCTTTTCTTTAAATTACTGGGATTGCATTAAACGCTTATGCTCATAGTAATTTCTCACTCCTTGGTGCTTTCTTCTGAATAGTCAAATTTCTCAAATGCCTGTTCAGTCTTGTAGAGCTTCAGATATGCCTTTGGAGTAAACTTCCACCAGGCAAACCCTGCTCCTTAAACACCAGTCTGTTAAGGGCTGCTTCTAGGAGGGGTCTTGGTGAACTCCTGGTCTGTTTTTATCTGGGAGGAGGAAGGTGGCAGTAAAGAGAAAAAAGGGCAAAATGTTGGAGTGAGAAATTCCAACTCTGCTAACTCAAAATGGTACCTGAAGGGATACATGTACATGAGTGCAGGGCAGAAAGGTGGCTTAATAGTTCTTTGATGTTTTTAATCAGATAGTGTTGATCCTACTTGTCTGCTAGTGTCTGCTAGTGTTATTTGTCACACATTGTTCAGATATTTTGAGAAATTTTTTTATTTTGTGGCTGCTCAATAAAGAAACTGTAACTTCAGGAGGGATGATGACTTGCCAATTCATTAAACTTGGGAGAGAGGAGCACAAATGAATTACCATTCCTGTGGCAGTGTATTCACAGCTGCTGAATTGTGGAATTTCGTTAGAGTTGAAGAATGGTCTTGGTTCTTCAGTTTACACCAAACTTATTTTTCTTTTATAGGCTCAAGTGTTGGACTCTTCATATATGCAGCACTGCAAAGAGAGCTTATTGAGCTGTATGGACTGGATGGGTGTCTGCTAATAGTTGGTGCCCTATCTCTAAATATATTGGCATGTGGCAGCCTAATGAGACCTTTGGAATCACCCAGTTCACCTCAACCAGAGAAAATGTGTGTAGACAAAGTCCCAGATCAATATTTTGTTTACCATGAAAAGGAAAAGACCATTGAAGAAAACATTAGCATCCTTGAAAAGGGCTATATTGATGAAAAATGTGTGAACAATGTCCCTGATTGCAAACAGGATATAATTTTGAATAAGAACGTATTGAGCTCAATAAATGTAAATGAGAAAGACACTTACAAAAAGAAAGTTGTAGAACAGACAAACTTCTGCAAACAATTCGCCAAAAGGAAGTGGCAGCTCTATTTGACCTACTGGAAGGAGACCATGGTTCTTTTCAAGAACAAAGTATTTTCAGCTCTTTTTGTTGCCATCTTGCTCTTTGATATTGGTGGATTTCCTCCTTCTTTGCTCATGGAAGATGTAGCAAGAAGTGCAAACATTAGTGAAGATGACTATTATATGCCTCTTATTTCCATTATTGGCATTATGACGACTGTTGGCAAACTTATTTTAGGAATACTGGCAGATTTTAAGTGGGTTAACACTTTATATCTCTATGTAACTACCTTATTAATGACAGGAGTGGCCTTGTTTGCAATTCCATTTGCCAAAAGTTACCTTACATTAGCGATGCTTTCTGGGATCCTGGGTTTTCTGACTGGGAACTGGTCAATTTTTCCATATGTAACAACAAAGACTGTGGGGATTGAGAAACTGACTCATGCCTATGGGATATTGATGTTCTTCGCTGGACTTGGGAATAGCCTTGGACCACCAATTGTAGGTAAGGGCAAGGTGGACAGTATAAACTGAACATGAACTTGTCACAACCAGACAGAATGCTATTGCATGTCTAATAATAATGGCAAGATGAAATCAAAATCTGCAGCAAAAAATAAAGGCTGTTTGGCTGATTGTGTTTGTAATTTGGCTTTGAGGAAAACCAAATTTCATGTCTAAGAGGTCAAACAGTATTTTAGGTTTTGTCTATTAATTTTTAAAAATTTTGTTTGTGGTTTTTAAATTCATATGTTGTTTCTCTGTGTTATCAGTGCTGTATTTTAGTTCACTGATGCTCTTCTCTTATCCCCACCCTCAGGCTGGTTTTACGACTGGACGCAGGAGTACAACACTGCTTTCTATTTCAGTGGCTTTTGTGTCCTGCTGGGTGGATTTCTCCTGCTGTTGGCAGCACTGCCCTGCTGGAATGCCTGCATCAATCAGAGCTCCAAGCTGCCTCCAAATACTTACTCCTACAAAGTTGCATCTAACGCTTAGGTGACAACTGGAAAACACTTTGCACCTTTTTATATTATATAGCAAAGTGTTTTAGTAATTTTCCACTTATTTATGAAGCCCACAAATCCTCTTTCCACTAGAAAAATTCCATTGTTGCTTGTTCAGTTCTTTTTTCTTCTTTTATTTCTCTTTTTTAAATGTTATTTTTAAAAACAGTCTTATTTTGTGTACTATGCACCGTATTTTCAGCCTTTGTCTACTGTAATTTCTTTTCACCCTGTAAAGGGGATGTTCTGCTGTATTAGCAGCTGTACTTTTTTTAAGGGGGGTTGGTATGGAGGGGTGAACACTTTGAAGCAAAAATGAAGACCTGGTCTTTATAGGAGAAGGCTGGCATTTCTGCCACCTCCTATAGGTCTCCAAGTTGCACGATTAGGCTTTACAAAACATGAATTTGCCTTATTAAAATGTAATACTGTGGCAAGGTGCTTTTAACATCATGCTTAGATTAACTTTTTTGCCTTTTTAAAGTTTCTCCAATTTACAATTTAATTGCCAGTTGTGGGAGGGAGAAGAGGGGAAACAAAATCAGCCTTGTGTTGCGTAACTGAAGTGAACATTATGATGAAAGTAAAGAGTCTTATTACTACTGTGGCTAACAACCATGTTTATAAATATTGCACATTTTGTGAAGCCTGTTTATAAAACTGTTGAACCAAAACCTTTTAAAACCAAGGAATAAATGTGATTGTTGAAACCGTGAAAGGAAATGCTGACTTGGTTATGCAAGTTCATAATCTTTGTATCAAGGTTGGAGAGATGCCCACTAAAGCCCACAGGTGAGTGGTTCTAAGCAAGGTGCCCATAGTCTGGTGGTCCTGGGGGCCTCTCTTGTTACACAACCACAGTTCAGTAGATTGAAGCTGCTGCAGAAAGCTTAATAGGGGTATTAACAAGGTAAACCTGATTAAAAAGGGGAAATTGTGACATCAATGTCATCTTTGCTGTCCTTTTCTGGAATGGATACAGCAAGAAGAAATTTCAGTAACAGAGAGCAAGAAAAAGCATGGGGGAGGGCTAGCAGAAGACGTTCAGAGAAAGCTGATGGGGAAATGTTGCAACACTTGAACACCAAACAAGCCAGTGAAGAGAGAGCCCTTGAAACCTCTTGCCTCTCTAGCTGCAGGCTACCCCTGTGTGCATGTTGGGTTTTGCTGGCATGGCTGGGGGAACACTGTGTGATGGTGCAGCTTTTCCTGAGCCAGGCAGGTGCTCCAGCAAAGGCAGGGTGACTCAGCTGGCTCTACACTACCCTGTGTGCCCTTTGCAATGGCTTACAGAGCTGCTCTCATGCCAAAGCTGTGTCTGGTTGCTGCTGCATAGCAGTGACAGAAATCTATGCATGGGTGGCACATCCTGTGTGCTTTGGCTTCTTGCTGTAGGTCTGACGTTTAGTAGAGTGTGTTGCAAGGCTTAGGTGAGGCGGAGTCCATACATTCTGCATGGCTGCCTGCAAATGCCCAAGTAGCTCTCAGCAGTGCTATGGGCTTCAAGTGTCTAATATAATTCTGGCTCATTAATAATTCTCAAGATAAAAGCCAGAAATGTAACAAGCAACCTGTATTATCGAAGTGCTGTGCACAGAGTTACTGTGTTTGCACACCTCATTAAGCAAGAGGGATGCAACAACTAAGTGGTGCAGACCTACGTGCAAGTAATGTTCCCTTGTCTGGTCCAAGGCAGGAAAATCCAGCTTGGCTTCAAACAGTTTTTGCTGACTTTCTGGGATTCACTCACTCACTCATTCCCCTTTCTGTGATTCACTATGTTCATTTATATTAAAACATGACAAAGATTAAGTTAGTTTTCTCTTTATTTTTTTTTTCCTTCCATTTGTCAGCTGAATGTAACTACTGTGTGGGTTTTCTTCCTGGATTGCTTATTCAGTGCATGTGGAAAGAATATTGAGTATTCTGGATAGTCATAAATGCAACTCCAGTCCTAAAATGTAGTCTTGGCTATCTGATATGGATTTCCATCCATTTTATGTGGTCTTATGGCAGCGGTAGTCATATTTCACCATGTATGTATAAAAGTAATACCATGTTTTACACATCCTAAAGAAACTGTGGGGATATCCTGGGTATGATCAGGGCATGTATGCCTTCAGATTCTTTTAAAAGCTCACTTCCTGCCAACAATACATTCTGAATTCTTTAAATATGAAACTGATGTTAAATTAGTGGTCGGTCTGAAAAAACGCAGCTGGAATTAATGCAAATGATTAGGTGGTATGTAGCACGCTCTTGCCATGGAAATGGAATCTATTATTAGGCAGTCTGATATGTTGGAAATATGACTAGTGATCTGTAACAGTTTCCTGATGTAACCCTACCCAGCAGTGAGGAAAGAGCCCTGACTGCTGAAGAATTTTGCCACTGCAAGCAATATGTGCTAGGACTCCTTGCCCCAGCCAGCTGAGCACTGTGATTTTATTAATCTTGTCTTTGATTGGTAAACAAGACCAAGATTTTGATGTTTTGAGGTTTACTTTTCTAGTTTTGCAGGGTTCCTTTCCAAGAAGATATTTCCAGAGATGCTGCAACTTACATTTTATCTGAGAGTCTTTCCTACTGTCTTCATGCTTCATTCAAATCATGAGCCCATAGGTTCAAATGTTTTTTAGAAGGTGGCAGGACAGGTACAATGTGATAATCTGTACCTTAATTGCTTGAAAAGTAGGTCATCGGCATTGACAGAGTGGCAGGGGTAGGTAGAGGTGGTAGAGGTAGGTAAACAGTTCTGCCATGTAGGATTCTGTATTGTCTTGAGTTTTATAGTCCCTGAAAAACATCTGGAACAGATAGAATGAGATGCTTAAGTAATTACTCTCTATTGTACAAGAAAAAGTTACTGTTTATTGCATAAATTATTCAGTTACTGTGGACTCAGTCACGAATAGAACATTTATCTTATCTGTTGATCCTATTAAAGTTTATCATAGTTGCTGAAACACAAGACAAATGAAACTGTGAAATATTATTAGATTTAAAGTGTACTCTTGTGCCTTGCTGAATTGATGGGCTTTATCATTAGCTGCAGAGAGAGATTACATTCCTTTTGTAGCTGTTAATTTGTTTACATCATGCTAATCCTAGATTCCTGCATCCAGCACTGACATTGAACAATGTGCTGAGTAAGGGCTATAAAAATTGATAGAGATGTTTGCATAGCATTAAACTGACTCAGAGGTATTTTTTTATTAGAGAGATATTTCACTTCAGGTCACTCAGGAATGCCTTTCACATATACATATGGTGAATATGTTGGGCTGAGCATGATACCAGCCAGATTAAAAATCGCAAAATTAGAAATTATACAGAAATCCAGTTGGACAGGACAGAGAAAGTAGAAAAAGTTGATTTCCTATGAAACAGAATTTCTCAAACTTCGAGGACTCATTTCAGTGATGTTTTGCTGCAGACTCAGTTAAGTTAGGTGCCAAGTTAAAGACTTGTCCATCTTCATATAAGAAACAGTCTTTAGCGGTGTGTCAATATGCTCTCTGATTGCCAAAAAAGAATTAGATTTTTCTGGGGGGGGATAAAGGTATTTGTCCTTTGAAATGTTGGCTTTTAAACAGAGGTCATACACACATGCTCAACTTGAAATGTGAGGTATCATGTAATGAGTTTGTTGCAGGAACTAAATCATAAAATTATTTTAGTTGAAAGGGACCTTTAAAAATCTTCTAGTTTAAACTCTCTGCCATGACATAGTGATTTCAGTTTTCTCAGAGTAGCTGCTGTTCCTGGTTTGTTGTCACTTTCATGGCTCTGTGGGGAAAGCTTGACTGCTTTCTTCTATGTCCTCATTTTTTAAGTCCTCACATTTTCTGCGACAGCATCTTATGTTAGTTTTCTTTAGTGTGTCCATCACTTCTCACAACAACTGTGCTGGTCAGCTTTAACTATCTGTCTTCAGTGTGTGAAGTACTTGCTTGCTTGGGCTTTTTTCATTAGTATTAAATAATCACATCAGTCCAAGCAGATTTTATTAGTCCTAGTGTCATTTCATGTTTTCAGAAACTAGAGGCCCAGATGTTTGAAATAAGCAACTTGCTGAATTTCTTGGCCAGAACTATATAAAGAGAATAAAATATGACTGGTATGTACGCATATTACTCTGCCTGCAGATACTCAAGACTTCATCTACTGAGGAAGGAGGGTCTTGTGCATGTGTGATAAGGAAGAGCTCAGACAGGACAGATCCTGCAGCTCTGGGGTCTCCCTGCTGCACTTTCTTCCATTTGGGTCTCCTGTGTCAGGTGCAGGTGTTGTGCTGTGTTTGCTGCAGTTTTGTGAGGGGGAGGAGAACACACGACTGGAGTGTGAGGCCAAACACGCAGCCCCCTTCAGTCTGTTCACTTAGTGTGCAACAAGGAATATCATGGAATGCTCAGGTGTGTACCATGTGCCTCAGGAGGCTTCAGGGGAGCAGCCCTGCACCCATTCCTGACTGAGTCTCCGTGCTGCTGTACAGGGATTAGGTACAGTGGTTTTTCAGGCTGCCGTTTTAAGTTGTGTTTTCTGCCAGTCAAAGTGCTTGCTTAAGGCATCCAGCTGCATTGTTGTGGGTGCATGGCTGTAAATGCACTCACAGAACCTCTGAAAATGTTTTTTTCTTTTATTTTACCCAAGATCAGCTGGATGCTTCTGTAGTGTGAGCTCAGGTGTAAGTGCTGGCGCACCGTGCTGTAGTGTGCTGCATGGCTGGGAAGAAGGTCAGGGCAATTCCTGAGTGAGCTGCCTTTGCAGTCATGGCCCTGTGCAGTATAACTGCAGCAAATGCTCTTCTCCTCTGCCTTTGGCTCCAACCTTAATCTTACCTGGTCACAGTTAAACTTGCAAACTCAATTTCACCTAATTCAAATTAATGTCTTATTTAATGTCAAAATTATCTGCCTAACCTCTTCCCTCCTTTCCCATGTCACACACAGCTCATGTTGAAAAGTAAACATGTTTTCAGTGATTAACAGCAAAGACTAGATGCAGCTGAGTAACGAGATGAATATTTACACCTCCTGTTTTGTAAATGGCCAGTGCTATGACCAACTCTATATTTACAGATTGTATCTGAATTGTGTGGGTTTTTGTGGTTATAACTTTAAATTTTGATATATGACATGCATATCAGGTTGGATTAGGTCACACTGTCATCCGTTGGAATCAAATTACTTTGTTTTTTAATTAAAATGTCTCTGGGTTGGAGTGGCTGTATCCCTGTTTGCATTACTTAGGGGTCCGTCCCCCTAAATTAGGATAACTGAAATCATCTGGCATGTCTTTCTCAGATTGTGTGAATTACAATAAAGACATTGTATGAGGTTGTGCGAGAGATCAGAAAAATGCTTAATTAAATAACATTTGCTTCAAGTTAAACAGAGTCATGTGGAGGTGCTGTGAAGAAGTAGGGAACAAAAAAATATATTTGTGAGACTAGGTTTGACTATCTGGTGTCTCCCTGGTGTATCCATGATATGAAACAATTAAGAAGTCACTCTTCTGGGTGTATGAATTTTAGCTACCAAAAAGATTTGTGGGAGAAAGAGATGGGAAGAAGAAATTCCCACTGAGCAGACCATTACCTTGTTGCTTTAGAAACAGGAGACTTGAATTTTCATATGACAGACTGAATAACTTCAAATAGAGTTTCATTGTATCTGAAACTGGGAAGTTTGATGCAGATGCTGCTGCCATCTCAGTTCCTCTGGGAGGAAAGTCTGCATTTCGAGGGTGTTTTTTTGAGTTTTCTGTAATTTTATTTGAGAGGTAGTATCCCAAGACTACATAAAGCAGAGCTTGTTGAACATAATAGGAGCAACTCTTCTGAAACGAGCCAGTAAGGAGTGGTTCTATGCCATTGGAGAAATACAAATGAAAAACTGCCTCTGCCTGGCTTTTACATGGGCTAGGGCAGTGTCCATGGTCCAAGAGGATGCTGAAGCCTATACTTAGTGTACTCGTCCTTCTTCTTTTTTTTTTAATCCCCACCTCAGGTGCTGTGCAAGCTAGACATGGAGAGGAGGCAAGGGCTAATCCTGTCTTACTTATTTACAGCTATTCAAAGAGGCAATTTTGTGTTGAAACTGTATTATTTATGAAAAATGGTAGCATATGGTGCCAGAGATACCCACTTCGGCAAGAGATTAATATACCATGAGCTGTCTGGAGCTGAAGCTGGAAGCTGAATTTCCCTTCAGCTGTGGGAAGCTGTCAGAAATCAGCAGCAGTTGGTGGATGGAGCCTCATGGAAGGTCTGTCTTCCTGGGAGGATGATTTGAGATGCAAAAACTGGCGTGGTACTTGCAACTTTTGCTGAAACTAATCCAACAGTTCAAATTCCCTTTGAAAATAAGCAGACATGGAACAAACCATGATTGCAAAACTTTCGTGTTCCTTTGTGTTTTTCTTTTCATCTTTCTGTTTCTTAGAGAAATAAACCTGGAATCAGCCAATTTCATGATATAGAATGAAATATAATAGAAATACATACTTTAAATAATTTGTAGGGCCTGAAAAAGAGCTCTACTTGCTTCGTTACACTAGTTTTCAGCTTGTGGCTGTTTTTGCTGATGTTCTGCTCTTTAGCAACAACAGCACGATAGTGCCCTTAGATAATGAAGCAATACTGCATTTTGAATGCTGACTTGTTTTCCCTGGAACAGCATCAAGAAAATGAGGAGGTTTAAGTGCCAGGTGGAGATTAGAGGAAGAAAATTAAATTCAAAACAGGAAGCAGGGAGAGGCAGGCTCCAAAACAACCTTCAGGACATTTCACACCAAGAGAAGAATATTGACAGTTATTGATCTATTCCCTGCCAGTCACTTTCAGTTCCACAAAACTGCCAAGGAACTGTGCAGCTTTCTGCAGGCTTTTCAAAAGCCTTTAAAAGAAAGATGATGCTAAAAGGTTTAATGGGCTGGTAAGACAAAAAAAAAAAAAAAAAGCCAGCAAGCATTTGCCTCACACTGTTTCATTGGGCAGTTCTCCACATGCCTATAATTCAGCTGCCTTGAAACAGGCTCAGCTCAGGACACCAACACATCCCTTGCCAGAGATGGGCTCAGATAGAGAGAAGCAGCTCCAAGCCTGCCAGGTGCTGTGTCTATGGTAGGAAGGAGCCTTGCCATGACTCAGGGGATACCTGCTCAGGCACAGCTCTGGACTCGTGTGTGCCTGGCTGGTGGAGAAGGGGCAGCACCCCTGTGCCTGTCTGCCACTGGCTCTGCAGACAAATCCATCTCTGTCCTTGGGCATCCACTTCCAGAGAAGACCACCTGAGCAGCTGTGAGCAGAAATCAAGTTAGAGGGGATGCTGCTGGGCTGACAAGGGCTTGCCTGGCGGGAGGTGGTGTGGCCTATGTGCTCCTCCCATAGGCTCAGTGAAAAGCAATGCAAGAAGCAGCAGGGGAAAGCTGTTTTCTTGTCAGGACAGCAACTCTTCCTGGCTGATAATTTAACTTGGCGAGTAGGCATGGTTGGCAATCAGATTGCTGTGATGAAGGATATGTGGCAACCAGTCCTTATGTCTGTGCTATGACTTTTACCAGCTAAAATGTAGGAAAACTTATATTGATACTGTAGTAATCAAGAGAGAGAGATGCCTCATTTCTTGCCAATGATTACCTAATATGAGATGCATTTTTCCATGTCTACTTCTGTCTTGGTTGTAGCTCTTATTTCCATTTTTTCCTTTTGCTTGAGAAGCCCTATAGTTTATCTATTCAGGTCCTTATACTATAAAATGTGCAAATTTTCTGAATTTACCTAGTTTACTGTTTAGAGTGGCTCATGATGAATTGGGATAAAATATACAAATGCTGCATGTGAGATGAAAACCTGCTTTGAAAGCCAGTAATACAGGTTTGTCTGACAGAATCTCACCTGTGTGTATTGGCCCTGAATGTTTCTCGTGATAATTCAGGGATGCTTTTATGGGCTTAACTCCCAAGGGTTCTCAAGGCTGAGGTGGTGCAACCTGATGTATCATAGCATGACAGTGCCTTCTCAAGGCCTGCAGCTGGCATCAGCAGAGCTGCTTGCCCCGGTGTTTGCCTCTAATCCAGAGCCACCAGAGCCTCTCCAACTGGGTGTGTGCCACGGCAGGACTGCCCACACCAGACCCGACTGCAGCCTCCCTGCGGGGCGTGCACTCCCTGCTTGGCTCTTGCCCACCAGCAAGGGCTTTCATTCCTCCTTGCCTGGATGCTTGGAGACTCCTGAAGCCGAGACACAGATCACCAAGTTAGCAGAGCAGGCTGCTTGCTGCTTTGAAGGACAATTTCAATGAACCATGAAGCTTCATTTAATAATTTTTCTTGCTGCTGTTGTTTTGTACTGCTGCTGACAGTGGATTTACCTCTGCCCTCACACAGGGATCCTGCTGTTCCTAATGCTGCTGTAAAAACCTGATTTTCTAAGGAGTAAACCTGAACTTTTCTGTCTTCCTTTTGTGTTTATCCTTTCTTTATCTTTTTGAAACATCAGCAACCCTCACAAGTAGCCCATTCAGCAGCTGGAGGCCATGGCCCCAGTGGAGAGAGTACAAAGGCAGGCCCTGGTGCTCGTCCCCTCACACACCCGGCCTTGGGCACTGCCTTTCCTCACAAGCCTTCCTCTGGCTGGCAGGGTGCTGGAAGACCAAAAGCTTTTGTTTTAGTTTAGACATGGCCCTTGAAGTCCAGGTGGCTTCTCAAAGCACCACACATCCTTTTCATACATCTGAAGTCCCGCAGGGGCTGACTTTGATCCAGAGGTTGTGAAGGAAGGGCTGGAATTTCAGCTACACAGCATGAGCAGTTTTATGTTTAATTTGTGCTACACACAGCCTCCTGCTCTTTATACAACTGCAATGCGAGGAGAAATCCTCCCTCTGGCCCCTGCAGTCGGAAAGGAGCCCCTGCCCGAGGCTTGGAGCTGCTTGCCACGTCTGCAGCGGGGTTTGCCGGCCCGCCTCTCTGGCAAGGCTCGTGTGCCCTCTAGCTGCCGCGGGCCGCCAGGGAACCGGGGGGCCTGCGTCCTCTGCGAGCCTTGCCGCAGCTCGCAGGCAGGACTTGAAAGCAAGTTCTTCAATAATTAAAGTCAGAGGAGCAGTCGAGACCAAGAGGTTGATTGTAGTGGCTGCTGCCTTGTTTGCCCTGGCATGAGTCAACAGATAAAATTTGTGTTTGCTGCTCAGGTGGAGAATTTGTTGCTTTGGAAGGTATTTGCCTATGGTTTACACGTTCAGCTGAAGCAGGGGGGAGTGACAAGTCAGCAGGATGACTCCTGTGGCATCTAGTAAGACGGAAAATGAAAATGTGCTGTGGTGCAGGGAGCAAAGAGTTAGAGAGTTGAAAATTTTTTGTTTTGATTTTGTATTATTTTGCACAGGCCTTTTTGTGATGTGTTTCTCTACAGAGTGCAGACTGCTGCAGGCTCACAGGCACGGTTAGCTAGGGTGACCGAGTGTGTGGTGCTTTTGTCTGTCCCAAAGGGACCCAGCAAAGGTGGGAGAGCTGCTCGTGCTCCAGCAGCCTTGCAAACACAGCAATCAAGGCTGTGAGGGTGGGAAAGCACTGCTCATGGTGGCTGGAGGGCAGAGGATTTGAATGCAGCAGGGAGCAGATGTCACACCAAAATGCCCCCTGTACCCTCTCAGCCATGAGCACAGAATACCATACTGCTGTAAGAGGGCACTCACACTGCTGCTCTGGGAGGGCCAACATACTTCCTTCTCTCTTTTAGCAGTCATATTTAGTAGTGTGGGGGGTACAGCACCATTAGCCCCAGGACCTCCTGTGGGCCCAGTAGCTTGAACAGGCTGAGCTGCCACAGCTGTGGTGATGGGTACTGGTGCAGCTTGTCTGCAGAGACAGGCCAGGTGAACAGGCTGTGGTGATGAGCACTGGTGCAGCCAGGTGAACAGGCTGTGGTGATGAGCACTGGTGCAGAGATGAGGCCAGGCTGAGCCTGTGGGGTGGTGAGGTGGTTGTAGATTTTTTGGGGCCAGCTCCATAGGTAGAGGAAGAAAGCCATAAACCACAGCATTATTCAGACCTCATTGTGGGATCTTGTGGAGAGGTAAGTAGGCAAAAATTCTGCACTAGTTTTTAAGTGGTATTCCTTCTGCTAAGGAAGAGGGAACCATCTCTGCTATCTGTGTTGCACCAGTGTGATGTTAGAGTAACTCCTGCTTTTCTAGTGCTCCACTAAGGGATTCTGGCTCAGAACCTCTACCTTTTTTTTTTCCTTTTGTTTCATGTGTACCTACTAAGTTTGTGTTTAAAATTTCCCCCAATCAGATTTTACTGCAGCATTATTTCTTCATAGCTTATTTCCTAGGATAGGCTTTGTATCTGAAACAATGATAAACAGTGTTGGGCTTAATTGCATCTTCATATTGAAAAAACTGGATAGGTCCTTGCTGATGTGTTGGCCAAAATGATTGTGTATATGTTGTACAAACAAGTAGCTATAATGTGTACACAGAGGGCCTTCTCATAGTATTTTCGTTGCTGCTGTAGCAGGCAGTAGGAATATCTGCAAACCTGCATTGCAAAAACCCACTCAAGAGCAAATATCAGGCCCAGGATCGGCATGGCTTGGGAAGCTGTGGCATTGTGTGTGGTAGGTGCCATGGAAACATCTCCTGGTGGTAACACAGCCCTCAGCTTGTGCAAGGTGCCTCCAGAGGGAAGTGCTGGCTGCAAGGAATCCACTTTTACCAGGAGTTAATTTCTACCTTCCACCAACTCTGGAGGGAAACTGCTGATTGAGATGATGCCTAGCAATTACAATACGATAAGTTAATTGCAGAGGAATGGCCCAATGGCTGCAGTCAGCTTTGGCCAGGCTGCACGGCTTTGTGGAGGGGAAGGTGAAGGTGTCCTGTGAGCAGCACAGCTGAAATACTGGCACTGCTGCAGTCTAACATGGGAGCAGGCGCCTCCCTTTCCATTTGCGTAAGTGAACTTAAATCTGGCTTCTTTGGTCCTTTCTCACACCCTCCCTCCTTTCTGAGAAGGCTGTTGGTCTGCTGCAGCTGTAAAGGGGAAAAGGGAGGGATTTAGAGTAATGGTGTGCAGGTATTTTAGAGGCTTTTTGAACACCTCACAGCTTACATACAAAAATGCTGTAAAATATATTTGGTACATGCTAAAATTCTTGTTCTTTTTAGACAACTATTCATGCTGTAACACTAACATCATAGCCTAAGCTTTCCTGTGTACTGAAAGAACAAAATGGGCTGGGGTGTTTTGAGTGCTGTGTGTGCTTTTGCCATGACAGCAGGGCTGTCCTGGAGCTCCAGCTCATGGCTTTACTGCAGGCATATGTGAAAAACAGCTTCACTACGGCAGTTCAGCTTCAAAACCATAGGAAAATCTTTTCCTTCTGAAAACATAGTAATAAAAACATTCAAGAAGCGGCTGGTTTCACAATGCATTGAGATAATGCTACAAAAAAAAAATTAAAATCCGCCTTTTAGATACTCTTTAAATAGTCCTAGTGCAGAAATGGTAAATCTAGATGTTCTTGGGTTGGACTTCTGATCTCATTGCCTGGTAGGAACACGAGGACGAAATGCAGCAATTACTGTGGGTAATGACAACTGCCTGTAAGGCAAGCAATGGGCTTAGGGGACATGGGGCAGAGGGCAGGGCAGCCAGGACTCCTTTCAGAGTGCCAGGCAGAATTTCCCCTTTTCTTAAATATTCCTGAAGGATATTATTCTTAAATATGTATTTTATATATATATATATAAGCATATATTTAGAGATATATTTTCAAACACCCCCCCAGGGAGCCCCGTGGGGCTGCAGAGCTGGCTGTGCCCACCAGGGCAGCCCCCATCCTCACAGAGCCCCTCAGGGATGGGCACCCCCCACCAGAGCTCACAAACTTCCCAGCCTACTCATCTGGTAGGATGAAAAAACTGCTTCCTTCATCAGACAGGATGAAAAATGCAAGTTGTTTGTGATTTCTCAAGCTTTTATATCAGTTGTTGGGGTAAGAAATTTGGAATAACTGGGTGAGCAGAAAGGAAGCCCTTCTGAGGCTTGTGCCATGGCTGCCACCTAAATTCCACTTCTGGTTCCTTCATGAATCTTGCATTTTTTATCCTCGGGAATTAGGTAGAAATTCACAAATTTCATGGGGTTGGAAGGCCGTGCATCAGCATGGGGTCAGATTTTCCTGACTTTTGGGGCTCTTTTGAGGGGTAGTGACCCCTCTCTGTCCTGAATAGCACATCTGCCTCAACACGAGGCCCCATTTTCCCCAGCGGTAGGGCTGAGGGGGGCTTCACTGGAGTTTACCCCATCACAGGTCTTGTCTCAGCTCTACAGAAAAATATTTGTGGAAATAAAATCTGAACTAAGATGCCACAAAGAAGACAATAATTTTACTGAAGTTGTAGATCTTTGGAGGTTAAAATAATAAAAGCCAGTCACTGTTTATCACTTGCTTGTTTTTATTCCCCAGAAATCATGCTCTTCTATACAAGTTAGGCACACAACAAATAAAGTTTCACCAGATCTACAGCTCAGCAGAGGAAGAAGCACATTTGGTGTTCCTCTGGAAACCCTTGTACAGGATGCAAAGCAATGTGGTGTTCCTTCTCTTGTGACACAGATGGTGGAGTACCTGGAGGTATTTGGTAAGTTCATATTTTTCCTGCTCGGCTGATATTCTTTGTTTAAGCTGTACTTTTCAGCTGTAAATGCTGAAAAATCCTTATTTACAATTATTGTGTTTTCTTAAAGGAGCTCTTGCTTTTTGAGCTCCAGTTCTTATCACAAAGCTGTGGTAAAGCAACCACTGTTTACTGTTCTGTATTTCTTACACAGGTCTGGAGCGTGTTGGTATATTTCGAATTGGTGGCTCAGCAAATAAAATCAAGGAATTGAGGCAGAAGTACAATCAAGGGGAAAAAGTAGACCTTATTAATGATGGAGATGTTGATTCTGTGGCCAGTCTGCTGAAGCTCTTTCTGAAAGAACTACCAGTGGCTGTTTTTCCAGACAATATTTGTTCTGGCTTGCTAGAAACTTTCCAAGGTACAGAATAGGCACCTTCCAAGATTCTGTCCTTTCTCTGACAGTGATAGATAATGTGTTCATTCCACCTTCTATAAACAAGATTTTGTGTTTCCTTAACCTGAGATTGATGTTTAATTTCTTTGGAGGGACTGGGCATCTATGAACTTGTCTACAGTCTTTTAAAAATTCATTAAGTTTTTTGGATTCCCTTCCTTCCTGTGGCAATGAATCCTGCAATCCAATCCTGTATTCTCTGAGAAAGCTCCTCTTTTGCATACTTTCTTTTTTAAATTGTATGTCGTTCTAGTTACTGAGATAATATTTTTAGTTTTAATGTAATCACCACCATAATGCTGCTTGTGTCTTTATATAGCCACTGCCTCATTTTTTTTTATCTTCTCTGGTAAAGGCAGTTTTTCTGCACATCACTGTTCTTATTTAGAGCTTTATTTTTAGTTAGCATTTATTTTACCAGTCCTGTCATAATCTTCTTGGACAGCAGTGTGTGGAGCAGCATGCAAAGCTGAGATGAGCCCCCCCAGCAGCCCCCTGGGGTTCCCCATTCATGCCTGTAATGTCTGAGCTCTGTTCTCAGTCTGTCCAGTGATTTTTGACTGGTAACTAATTCAGGTGTTTGCATAGAAATAAGTGGGTTTTGTGGGTTACTTTGCAGGCTGCTTTTGTTTGAAGTGCCTGTGTAGGAGTTAACAGAGAAAGAGAAAGGAAACAGTTTCATGAACTGTGAAAGTCTATGCAGAAAGACCTATGGGGCTTTTGCAAGTGTCTTGTTTTTTCTACCCTGAACAGTCTTTTGTTTAAAAGACTTTTTTTTTTTAAATTATTTTCCCTCTTCATACCCTTTTCCACTTCTCTCATTAATCAGTTGAGCACCATGGGCCTTGGCCTGTGCAGAATGTGTTTTTTAGGGCTAAAATTACCCTCAAGGGCATGATTTGCTAACAAACAATGTCAAAGCTACACAGATGTGTCCTGGTGATCTATGGCACATTTGAGCATCAGCTGCCAATTATTGAGCAGTGCTGTCATCTCAATTCTAATAACCAGGAGACTTTATCCTACTGATACGGAACTGCTGATCAAATGGAGTTGTTTGTGAGCCCATTTTCTGCCTTGTTACCCTTCTTTGAAGAATAAGAACCAAGAAAATATGAAGTATCCCCAATTTAGAATTTTAAGCATCTCTTGTGTAACTACAGTTGCATATTTATAGAGCAAAGATGTTTTGAGTCTGAGAGCTACCAATTAGTCAGGAAATGAAGATGATGTGGGGCTGAAAGGGGAAAATTTCTCATTCCTCTTAATGAGAATCATACAGCATGTGTGAAATCCCTTGGGAGAGTCAAGGCTGAAAACCCTGTACCATCTTTCAAGGCAGCTTTGAGGATTCAGGTACATGACTCCTGCCAGCAATTTCATTAGGAAAGCAGCAAGTGCTGGGTGATTCTACCATAAGAGGAAAAATATCAGAAACAGTGAATATAAAACTCAGTATCTGGAAAATCCCTGGTTCTTAAATACTCATAAGTTAAAAACATATGTCAAAATTTAGTGTACAAAATCCTTGTTTGGGATGTGTTTATTCTTCACTTTGTTCTAACATATTTTAAAACCTTCCTTCTTTTTTATGTCTAATGTCTATGATGAAATTGTGTTGGTATGAGGACTATCTCTCTTATAAGTTTGGGTATTTTGTTTTATTTTTTTTCCCCAGAGCACAAAATCAACACAACAGAATGCATAGAGAACCTGAGACAGTTGCTCAGCTGCCTGCCCAAAGCCCATCAAAACCTTCTTCAGTTCCTGTTTGCTTTCCTGTTAAAGGTAGCAACCTACAGTGCAGTGAATTTCATGACTCTGGAAAACCTGGCCATCGTGTTTGGACCTGCTCTGTTCAGGTGAGTCCTCTCTATTCAGCTGCCTCAAACTGCACAACAAGATCACACCTCACAGGGAGGCTTTCTGTCATAAGTCTGTGTCCAATAGTCAGTGGAGTGTTTTGTAACTTCCCTGTTTATATGGTGTATTATGGGCAGAGGTGACAGGTTCTGAGCTGGCTGATCACTTTCATTCTGTTGGGCACAGACTAACCAGAGCAAGCCTCAAGTAAGAGACCATATGAAGAGACTTGAGGGATAGAGAGCTGTTTAATGAAAACTACTTCTCTTTTCTTAGCCAAGATAAGTGCTGGCTGTGGAGGCTACTTAATTGTTGGGTTCATTTCTGAAAAGCTCACCCTCACTTTGACTTTGTAACAGCATTTGACTGCAGAGAAATGAATCCCTGTTGTCAAGAAAGAGAAGCAACTCATTCTGCCCTTGCTGCTAAAATTCAAGCTGGCATCCAAGCAGAGCCAGCTGAGTTTGCAAGCAGTGAGTGCTTGGCTGGAGCTAGAGAAGGCATGTTTGGGGTGATGGTGAGTGAGCACAAAACTGGAAGCTAAAAAGTGGGGGAGGGTGGGACAACATGTCATGCAAGTCAAGGTGGTAAGAAGGAACAGCCTAGCGTGATCAGATAATGGAGGATTTTCCCTTTCATTGTTGCCACTAGAGGGTGTTAAAATATTTATACCTGTTACAACTTGTAAATCTTTGTTTTAGTAGGTCACAGCCATGGCAGCTTAACATGAACTCTAAGCCAATGGCACTTTACAAAATATATAGATTAGCAGGTAATAGCTTCTATGAAGCAAAAAGCTTTGTTATTCGGTTGGGTGGGTTTTTTTTAATGGCAAGCCAAGTTCATTTTAAAAGTATATATTCAGCAAAATTGGTACCCAGGCATCAGGTTTTGTTTTGGGAAACTGTACTTTTAAACCTTGCTGATGTTTCACAAGTCTCTATATGTGGTCTCTGTTTCCCTGCTCTGTGGGTTTATTACCTGGTCTGCCAGAATTTGACCTTTGGATGTGATACAAGTTTACAAAGATATAAAGTTTATATCTTTAACAAAAGCACAACAAGGCAATCGAAGCTAGCAAGATGTGGTGCTGTTGGAGCTATGCCACTCTGTCCTCTGGGAAAAAACCTCACTGTGGAGGATATTCAGCAAGGCAACAAAGCAGTTTTTCAGACTCCAAGTTACTTAATATCTGAATACTAAAGTTAGTAAATGAGTGGAGACAGATGATGTTTATTTATCAGTGTTTGGATTAGTTGTGTGGTGATACGTATAAGCATTGGCTGATGCTAAAATGCCTTCACCAATAATCTATCCCTTGGCCCCCACATTAACTCAAAAAAGCACTTCACTGACTGTCACTCTTCTGCCATCAGGTGACATTTGCTCTCACCTGGGGCTTATGTGCATGCACACACATGCAAGAATTCTTTACCTCCATTGCCAAATTATCCCAATGTGTGCCATAGATTCTTGTATCTGCACATATCCAGTAATCTCTCTTATTGATTGATTGAACTGCTTCAGTTTTTAAATGTCCCACTCTTCTGGGACATGGCCCAGCTACTTCTGAACCTGTGCCTTTGCCTGGTTTTAGAGTATGTTCAGTGCTAAACTTGTGGCAATGACCTGTCTGAGAAGCCTTGAAAGCAATCAGCATAGGGTTTCCCTGCCAGTCACCTGTCAAGACAACAGCTACTATAAATAGAAGTATGTCTGCCCTATAAGTGTTTTCTTCACCTTTTTGCAGTCATTCTGATCTCACCAGCTCTGGGAGACAACCCAGTAAATCTGGAGCTCACATTTTCTTTGTAAAACATTTAACTGGTGCTGTGCTTGTTGAGTTACCTCCTAGGGTTATGAAAAATCACCTTTTTGGTAGTTGGGCAGAGAGAAGAGCCTTGCAACCGGCTCTGTCAGTGAGATTGTTCTGTACCACTTCCTGCTGAGTGACCCGAGGCCTTCAATGATTCAGAATAAATCATTGGTGTTGTTCTGTACAGCAGCAAAATTCAAGGTAGCCAGCTGTGGAAAATCATATCTGCTGACACAGGGCAAAGTCATAAATATCCTTTACGTCTTTCAGAGCAAGAATTAGTGCAATTATCTGGCACATTATGAAACATCTGGCAGCCAGAGTGTAGGAAATTGAGACATGTTGGGTAGTACTTGCTATAGTTGTTCAGTGTAAATGTGAAGGTTATGGAAAAAAAAAACAACCAAAACACTTCTAGATCTAATCTGCAGAAATGTGTGCTCCATGCAATTGCTGGAATTAACCTTCTGGAGGTAATGGCAGCTCCATGTATGGCATAAATTCATTGCAAGTGTTAAAACTTCTTCATGTATTCTGGCAATCTGCATTTTTGTGAAATTACTTCTTCTTTCTTTGATGTTAAATAACTAAATGAAGTTGTTTATGAGCCTTTTTACTTTAAATTTCTTATCTATTTATATTCAAGTGTAAATTCTGTCTATGATTATCACCTATCTCAATCTTTTGGCACTTTTATTTGTGGAGACCTGCCATGCTTACAGTTTCACTGAAGTGACTGAGTAGGAATATTCAGTAGTAAGAATGTGGAACCCTCATGGACCTTGGGAACACAAAGGAAAAATATTAAACTTTGTACATTATAAGCCTAAACTGTGCGTTCTTTGTGATTTGTAGCTATGGTTATTGTTACACAAAAATTATAATGCTTAGTATAGGTATTACATTGAAAGTCTAGTTAGAGGATATAATGGAAAACTCCTGTTTATTTCCTAGTATCTGTAAATGCCTAGGAGAATGTGTTGCTACTTTTTTATCAGAGATTCGACTGATGTTACTTAAATTTCCATGGATACTTTGTTTTACTTCATATTGGTGAAGAGATTTTTAGTACTGGTCTCAGTAAGCAATTCTTGCATGAGTGCACAAGGACTCCAGCCAGCCAGCTGTTTTCTTCTACTCACTTTGACTCATTGTTTCTGTAAATTTGCAGCAAGCCTGTGGTGTCAGGGAAACTTGGCAGATCTCCTGGACAAAGCCAAGGCAAGGGACTTTTGTGGACTTTTTAGCCTGCACTTTGTGGTAAAGCAACTTTGAAAGTTTTAGACTCACTCAAGAAAATCAGTAGCTAATTCCTGATGGTCAGGTTTTACTTGTTTCTTATTCGTACTGAGTGTTCACCTGTGATTTGTACTACAGCTGATTATGGGGCTTTTATAGGGAAGTGCAGACTACGCCTCAGTAGCTCTGCTCTTCCTGGGATCATGTGCCTGGATTTAGCAATGTAGGAACCTGGTTCCCCTTTACTGTCACCCCAATAATGCAGTTTCTGATAGGGGCAGAAGTATCTGAAGAGGCAGGAAGTGATTATTTCACAAAATTAATTGAAAGTCATTGTGGAAGATGGCTGAAGAGAAAAATAAAGTGTGTTCTCTATATTTGGACTGCACACCTGTTGCCACCCATGAATATCTGCTGATGAGACATTGATATTTGGAGTCAGCTGTCTCATCCCAGTCTATAGTTTAGATCTGTTTCAGGATGAAATGAGAACTGGGCACACAAACACAAGCTGCTAATAAGGGAAAGGAGGACTCAATGAGTGGTCTGAGAGCCATTTATCTTCCTAAATAGGTTGTGTAGTGCTCCTTCTTGTAAGGAGTTAACAGCTGGTAGAGGTGGATTCTGGAACAGATGTCTAAGCTAAAGAAAGAAGCTGAAAAAGAAGACAAAGGACTAAAAATATTGCTTGTCTGGCCTGTGAGCTGAGGGTATTGATGTTTGTGTAAGTGATGAATAATCTCTCAGGATTGTTGTATGCAGCAAAGGCTATTGCTCAGTCAACCAGGTTTTACAAGCAGCCTTCTTTATTGTGGACAAACTGAGTCTGTCCCAAGAAAAATGGGAATTCAAGAAAAAGAAATATTAACTAATCCTAATGAAGGAGCTGATGACACAGTGGTTCATCCTGTAAATCTCTATGTTGTACCTGGCTATGACTCTGCATAAACCTTCTGCTTTCAAAAGGAGCCCAAACTCAAGTCCTTACAGAAACAACAATAAGTTTACAAAAGAGGAACGTGAATGAAAGCAATTGAGCTGGGCCCAACATGTATATTTGTACTTTAAAATTGCAAATGAATAATGAATGTACTCATTTGGCAAACAGAAGACTGGTGTATTCATGCTCCACATTAGCCTCCAGAGTATATGAATTTCTTGTTTAAATATTAATATTGTGCTGGGTGTAACTAAGTTGGTGCAGCATGGCTGGAGAAGCTCCATTAAGGGCACAGCATTTATGTAAGTGTTATGCTGGATAGTTGGCAGGAAGGACAAAAGTCCTTCGGGGGTTGAGACTAGAATCCTATATAAAAAATTCTTTTAATTAAATTATCCTGACTTGACAGGGGTAGTAAAATTTCAACTATTATTCATTTAAAAAACCCAAAAATATGGGAAGAGCAAGCAAGAAAGAAAAAAACCCAACCTAAACTCAACATGGTTAATGAGAACAGCTGGAATTTCCACTTCCTGATATGTCTGATGTCTGTGGATTTATAAATTAATACACTGAAACAGTTTGTTACCTGTGCTTTTTTTCCAGTCAGTTCTTGTAATAAGACCTAGTGATCAAAGTTCACCTTCATAAATGAAGGTAGAACAAAACCACTCTTTCCATCCCAATGCCAGTGAGCAATGGCAGATTGATAGGATGCTTTTTTTTGTCTGTCCTTTTCATCCTTGATTTTGCGGACCTCACGTGTGAGTTACTGTCAGGTTCTAACTACTTTGCTGTGCTGCCACAAAGATTCATTGTGTTGTGAGCCATTGCAGCAAAGTTGTGGCTCTGTCACTGTGAAAGTCCCGATGTTGTGAGCCCACCAAGCTCCAGTGGTTACCGTCCCAGCAATTGCTGTTTGCTGAATTATCTTGGGTACTGGGAGGGCTCCTTGTGTCACTCATGATCAGCCCCTGATCTGAGAGCTCCTAAGATTAATCCATCTCCTCTTCCTTTAGGATTCCTGTCAGTCCCTTGGCTTGTGAAGAACAAAGGCTTTACAATGGCCTCCTGCTGTATTTGCTTCAACACCAGGAGATGCTTTTTGTTGACCTGAACCTTTGTTTCTCACAGACACAAGCAGATGGCCTTCAGGTAAGAAAGTTACAGCAAGAAATCAAAAGTACTTCGGTTAGGTTGAAACCCAAAACTGGAAATAAATTTGCTTACACATATGTAATTAACATATGTTATATATTAACATATAGTAGCTTGTAGCTAGCAGGGTAAATATTCTTGATACACCTAAGCTGGAGAGGAAACATGAGTGTTAGAATTCTAATTTGGAAAAATGTGCAAGTGCAAAAGCAAAAGGTCAAGAAGAAAATCCCAAGCTGTTCTACTTTAAATATATTAAGGCCAAACTTTGTTAGATCAAAGCCACTGGATTTTTCCTCTAGTGAAACACTTTTTATTTTGTGTGTGTGTTTTTC
>VZTT01032725.1:0-26776 GCA_013400855.1 Buphagus erythrorhynchus | reverse complement strand
AAACAAACAAACAAACAAACAATCCCAACAACAACACCATCAAGCCATCAAGACAGGTTTTTTTCCATCTCTCTAAGTTACTCAAAATTCAAATCTCTTTGAAAACATGCACACAGGCAGCAGTTGCAGAAAACAAGGCACAAGTCACAAATACAGTTAGGTGTAACAAACTAAGCATGTATGTAGTTGGCATTCTGCTAGCCAGTGCTAGCTGGAAAGCCTTTCAAATACTGAAATCAAGGAGTTTTTCTAGTTCTAGACAAAATGAAAATCTCCTAAAACACAGAAGACACTTTTCCACTGAAGACATAGAAAATCATCAAAATGCTCTCCACTTGCTCTGGAAGTAGCAAATTGCTGCATACAGAAAACATAAAATCTATCCTGTGCTGTACTAAAGCAGATTAGACTTTCCATTACTTTTGCTCTGTTTTTTATTTCTAGAGGTTAAAATTTTGGCCCCAATTATATGCAGCACTTAGTATTTTTGCTATTTGCATAAACCTTGTGTTTGCACTGGATTCAATATAAAATACAGTTCAGGCAGTCAGTTTGCTCCTACAGAAGTCCCTCCACGAAAGTAAAAATTATCCATCTCTCCAAGCTGTAAGTCTTTTTTTATACTGATTGCTGTTTTCAAATTTCTGCAGGTGGCTAATTAATAAATTGTTTTTAAAAATCATTGAAAGGACAGAAATTTTGCATTTGCTGTAGCAAAGAGCATCACGAGGCAAAGAGCTGCTTATCTCCGTCTGTCCCTGACAACAGGGGGACAAACAGGATCCTTAAGCTGGTTACAAATTAGCCTGTGCAGAATACCAGCAGAAATATGAGTGCCACATAAAGAAATTAAATCTTGCACAGGATTCATTAACTTGTATTTAATGACTACCATGACTTGCATCTATAAATAATTATGCACATATGTAGCTTGAGCCACACCTAGTTCTTCTGATGCCAGTAAGGATTCAAACTCCGTACAACTCGCATATGCATATGGACACAGAAACCTCTGAATGCTGCACTTCCCTTCTAGACAGCCAATAAACATGTAAGGGAAAAGGGAAGTCACTGTATCTTGTTGTATGAGGTCTGACAAAGTAAAAACTGACTTATTAAACACACTGGTGCATGTTCCAAAACACCCTAGTTCTGCCCACCTGTGGGCAACGATCACCCATTTCAGCAAGAGGCACTTTTAACAACCACAACCAGGCACTCAAAAGAATCACTGCTTGCAGGAAAACAAATTCATCGAAGGCATGACGTTTTGACATCCTTCCCACCTCCAGACAATTTAATCTGGCAGTAAGTAATGTACTGGTCTGGTTTGATGAAATGGACACCCTGACCCTTTCTTACACTTGCAGATTGATTGATTGTTTGTACCTGAACAATTACACCTTAGCAAACAGGCAAAAAAATAAAACAAACCTTTTGGCCACAATATTTAATTTCTGCTAGAAACATTTCACAGCTGTAACTTCCCTGTTTACTCAAAGGAACTTACATTTTGCTTTGTTAAATGCCTTACGCTTCCATCCTCATTTCCATACTCTGCTGTAGGTAAAACCTACTTCCTTTGAGTTCCTTAATTGAAATACATCTAATTCCACTGGCGTTTTCCAAGATTTGTTTACAGCAGAACTAGCCACTTAAAAAGCAACAATGTTTTTTAAAGGAACATGTCCCCTAATTCATATTGCAAACAACTACTCAGATTATCGTCAGGAGGAGTATTCTTAAATACATATCTCTTTTTCCCTCCTCCTGATAGCTTTTTATGCTCCTTTCAGCCTGGACAATGAAAATCAATGCAGCAGCTTTCCTTTTTCTCTCCAGTGAATTTAAGTATCCGGTGACAAGGATAAGACAACCCTTTGCACTGGAATTTTTACCAAAAATGAACTTCTTAATGGAAATTACTTACTCTTCGCCTGTGTAGGGGAGAAAAACCAACAATCACCGTCTTTTCTCTTTTTTTCTTTTTTCCCCCCTTTTTTAAACAAAGCAAAAATTCATCAGCCAAATAGGAATTGACAGCATTCCTTTAAAAAGCAAAATAAACCTCACCCCAGCTGGGCACTCACCAGGCTGCTATATTTATTTGTGTCTCACGTGCTGGGCCCATGTGCAATTCAGCTTCCCTTGATGTGAGCAGGCTTGCTGTGCTCTGCCTTCCCAAGTCCCCCTGGCACACTTAAGCTTTTCCTGTTGCTTCCACTCCATGTCACCCCTGTGGCCCAGTGGAGCACAGCTGATCCAAGCCCTTAGGAGCAGCCCAGACTCTAGTACTGGCTCCACCCCCAAACTCAGACAAAGCTCAAGCCTATCCTTGTCCCAGTCCTCCAGAGCTGCAAGTAGAGGCTGGAAATTGATACTCACCCTTCCATAAATGTATCCTAGAGAAAACTCACAGGTCCTACTGATGTTTCCCCAATCGATCGTTCTTTACTTTAGCTGGCATAAGAAGCTGAAAAATCTATAAGAATACTAAAAAGCACTTTCAGTTGTATTCTGACTCTTTTCCCTCAGCATTTGGTGACATTTTTTGAGATGAGCCTGCTATGCAGCTAAGCATCCTAACACATACAGAAGAAACACAATTGTTTTTTTTTTCTTTTGAGCAATTAAAATTCCTCCCACTACTTGGTTTCACAATTGAAACTGACCCCTCCACTGTTAAAACATGCATTCTTGCTCCTCCTTGTGACCAGGCTTCTTCTGGCTTTTCATGCTTTGTAAAGGCTCTGGCTTAGGAGTAAGGATGACAGCCATCACATTGACCTAAAATGCCCTGCCTCTGTCCTAATACAGAGAGACTTGAAATTCTCACAGGTAGCTTCTACAGCTCTGCACTTTGCAGCTTGGAATTTTAAGATGAATAGTCACAAATTTCAACGTGACTTAAACCACCAGAAGATGAACTTTAATCATTGAGGGTCTGCTCCTTGAGAAGCCCAAGTACCCAGGCATGAGACAGACATGAGCGTTTTAGGATGTGCAGCATGACTTGGTATTAATACCTGACATGTTTGTTTTACAAGTGGAGGTTATTTCTCTTTTCCTCTTCCTTCTCTGCAGAAAATATTCCTCAGCCATGTATGTAGCTGTCCATCTGCCCTCCTCTTCTCCTCAATCACAGATTATTCCCATTTTAAGTCAACAGCCCAAAACTTAATGAACTTCCCTTCTTACACCAATTATTCGTAACAGCTTCTGAACACCAGCCACAATTTATGACTGCTTCTTCAAATCAGTACACAACATTTCCATTTGCCTTCTTACTACAGAAAACTTGTTTTAACAAAATCCGAAATGAATGATCACCTGCAAGCTAAGGACGTGTTTCTGAAACAGCAAATGAAGCAATGGGTCTCCTTGGTTTGTCTGTATCAACACAGAGCTTCTCTGACAGACTTAATTCTTATCATCATCAGAAAAGAAAGTCATCGTCAGTAAATTGTTCCTACTGAAAGCACTGTCCTGAACAAAGGGTGATACAATTTCAAGGGAAGAGAGAGAAGTGGTGGAAGAGTTTATTTTCTTTCTCAGGGCTCAGTTCAGCTCCTCCTGAAGAGGGTTTTTGTTTGCTTGTTGCATTATTATATCCAGGTCATCTGAGTGTTGCCAGGGGTTGGGAATTTCTGCTAAAAATCCTTTTTGACAATTGATTTGTAGTTTCAGTACTTGCAAACTGCTGAACAAATTAAGAATAGAAAGAGAAAAAAGAAACAGGTCTTCAGCAGTCATCTGACATCCTGTTTTAAGCCTGTTTCTGATGACATGCCCTCTGACATTTTTTTATAATGTCAGTGACTTTTAAAATTAGAGTTCAATCAACTAATTTTCAGTGCCCTTGTGCATTAGATTCAACAAGATGAGTCTACTAGAGTATTTTTCATCTGTGATTTGTTTTTGCATGTTTGGTTTTTTTGTTCTTGTGCCATAAAGTGGCAAAGTGAATTAAAGGACTTTTTCCATCTAAAAATTCTACCTTCAGGTAGCTATAGGCAGTAATCCAGTGAATCCTATTCATTTCTTAGTAGGTAAAAACCTCTTAGTCAAGGCTTCACATGGTCTGTCTTTTGGGGACGGTTTTATTCCTTTGTTTATCTATCTCACAAGGCAAACATCTGTTCAAAATCAGGTAAACTCCAGTTGAAACTTTAACTACAGAAGAGCTACATTCATTTCAGAATAACTTCACTTAGTATAATTCATTCACCAGAGTCCTTGCAAAAATTATTCACCATAGGCAGATTACCACAAGCAGAAAACTACAAACCACAAATTTATTTTACATAAGTAAACACTAATGAAAATTTGCATTGTAACTTTAAGATTAAAATGTAAAAAGAGTTTCTATATAAAACAACATGGAAGCAAAACCAGGCATTGGTTATGTTTTGTGCTTTTATAATTTACTACTTTTGCACAGTTGTGGCAATGGAAAAACAATCAAAAGAAAAATGTGAAAGGGAAGACACTTGAGAAGCACTTCTGTTAGAGAGGATATCTTAATGTGGACTTGAATCAACTGTAGGAGTGACCAGATTTGACACGGTAACACAATCAGGTTCTTCCTGGTAATGATAGGTAAATCAAAGCAGAGCTGCAAGAAATGGCTGTTCGACTTCAATGAGCATTAAATGAGAAAAAAAATAAACGCAAAGCATCCATGAAGTTCATGCAATGTGAGGCAAGCCCAAAGGAATTCAAAAGCACAAGTAAACAAAACTGCTAACCAGTGACCCAGTGGGAGAAGGGCACTTCTGCAGCAGCTCTGATCCTTTGCCTCTGCAGCTCAGCCACTGCTTACAAGCTTTGCTGTTCGACCTACATCAACTCAGGGACAGACAAGAAGGAGAACGAACAAGCGAGAGGGAAACACCATCACCAAGCAAAAAGCTCTGAAGCAGAAAGAGCTGTAGTCCCAAAGACAGAATCTCTTTGGTGATACAAGTTTGCTTAATATCTGGAACCAAGGTGAACTGAGATTGTGAAAGCAGAAGGCAACTTTGGTGAGAGTGAATGAGCAATGAGAGTTCAGAACCCATACAAAGAGTAAGAAGTAAAACAAGAACACAAAAGAAGGAACTTTAATGAAGCAGATAATACACACTGAAAATAGGTAGGTTGGCTCCAATGGAAGTGATTCTAAAGGAAACAAGGAAAGCTGACAATTTCTCAAAGAAACAGCACTGAGACACCCAGTGTCCTATCGCAGCACACAGGAAGGCAACAGGACATGACTAAATCATGAGCACTTCCTTTGATCTTATATGAAAGAAGCACAGACCCCAAGTCCAGCTACTCCGTGGGGCGAGGGTATAAATAATGCACAGATTAAATGAAAAAGCAACAAGCATCCCCTTAATTCACTAGCGGAGAGGAGAACAAAAAGAAAGTGTTAATGAAAAGGGACAGATGACAGTCTAAAGGCTGAATAATTTCTGGAGGACAGTTCATTAAGTAGGTCAAGTGCAAGCATCTAACACTATGCTATTAATACCAATGGCATGAAAGCCAAGAAAAAAAACCCAGAGGAATGTGTATTCAAGCTGGCTGGTCCTGACAAACTTCTTCCTTTAAATACATAAGAGAAGCAGCTGAAGCAATTCCAGTTCATGGAGAACATGAATCATAGAGAACAGAAATGACTTAAGAAGTCTGGAAAGAAGAAACATGGTGCCTAGCTTTAAAAAATCATGCTAGAGAATTACAGACCACTCAGTTTAACTTCCATCCCAAGAGAAAATATTGAAACAAATAATCGAACTGTATATAGAAAGTTAAAAGGATAAGTACGAAGAGATGAGTAACAGACCCTGTTGAATTGTCAGGAAGAAATTGTGTCAAGCCAATTTAATTTCTTTGTGTGACAGGTAATGGGCCTTGGGCAAAGGTGACAAGCAGTAGATGCCATATATCTTGACTTTTAGTTGGATTTGTGGCTGGTGCCTGTGATACCCTCTTCAGCAATCTCAGACTACATGGACTAGTAACTACTCAGAGGTAGGAATAATACCAGTGTCACAGCCTGACTCAGAGGGCTGCTCTCAGTGGTTTCTATAAACAAGGGAAACTGCACTGAGTGAGATGCTAAGGAGTCCCTTCCAGGACAAATATGCTGAATATATTATCTTCTCCCTGAACAATGGTATGGACTAGAGATACGGTTCATAAATTACGTAGGTGATACCTGAGTGCTGAAAGCTAACGTAAGAATTGAAATGGGTCTTTACAGTGGGGAGAAGAACTCTTAAATACTGAATGAATACAACAAAGATCAATTAAAGCCTTTAACAGGGAGATACAGCCACACAGACAGAAGATAAGGGAACAATTAAATAGTCAAAAGTTCTTCAAAAAGAAAATAATCGGAGGTGGAGAGAATGTAGTGATTCACCAGCTGGACTTATCTGAGCAGTATTATAACACTGAGAAAAAGACAAATATAATGTAGACATAGGAATCTGGACACAAGATATGATCTTTCCGCTCTACCAAGCATTGAGTGGCTTCTGCTGGAATACTGTGTCTTGTTTTAGGCATGACACTTTAAGAAAGATGGGGGCCTAAGAAAAAAGCCTAGAGGAGAGCAAAGAAGAATAAATATGCTTCCAGAAAACATCTCTTTCAGGGTAGATTGAAAGTCAGCAGAAGACTGGGGGAGATATGACAAGAATCTTCATGCATATAAGATTGTTTAAAAAGGGGGGAAATAATTTGTTCTCCATGTCCACTGCAGACAGAGCAAGGAATAACTGATTTAAATTTCAGAAACAAGGATGCATGCTGACAAACGTAGGGACTCAGCCTTTATTAAAGATCAGCTCGGAGGTGGAGGAGGTGGGTCTCATTCTGGTCATTATCCTTTCAGGTGATGGCAAGGAATAAAGTTGTGATATTTAGGGAGAGGTGGTCTTACACTGTCTTTTAGTGTTCTTTGAAGTACCTAATTTAACGGAAGTTTTAGCTTTTTGCAGCTTTTTCTCTGTGTGGCACATATGTTTCCTATTTGCATAAACTCCCATCTCTCCCTTCTTTGGTCACCATCTCTGGGAGGCGGTGAGGCCCGTGCCCGATGGGAAATGTAACAAGTAACAGACTGAACAATGAACTATAGCATAGAACTTACAACATAACAGGAACAAAATAGGGGACTACAACATGGAGCTTATAACGAGGTAAGTTATTAACTATTATTTATTACACATGCTAACTAGCAAGCAGAATGACAGCTCTATTGGTAAGCTTGGGAAAGTACTAGAACGTCTGCTTGGGAAGGGCATAGTCATTCTGGTACTGGACAGCTTTCAAATAAATCATTTGTCAGGAATAACAGATGTACAGGTGACTGCATCAAGGTAGAGAGATTGGCTTGTGATGTTTTCAAGGATCCTTTGAGTTCCTATTTGAAGACTCTTTGGAACTGTTCACTTTGAATGCTGGCATCAACCTTGCTTTCCCCTAAAAATGATGTTTGAGAGATGCAATCTGAAAAATAAATGCTTCAAGTGTATTTCCTAAAACATGTTTTCTATGTCACTGCTCTACAGGATGAAATCATGAGCCCTCTGCCTTCTGAGCTTCAGTGAGAGACTGTGTCATAGCAAGGGTTACATTGGCATCAACTCAAAGATAGTATTTATTACAGAAAACTAAAACCATTATTGTGACTCAAAGCCTGTTAACACGTGCTTTTATAAAGTCGCAAGCATCTGGGCAACATTTTCCTAGAGAGAAGGCATAAGCTGGTTTAGGTAAAACAAGAGACACTGTGTGGGACTTAGATTGAATGTGATATCTAATATTTCCATTGTGAAGACTGTCTTCAAATGTGTTGGTGGGTAAAGAGACATGCTAAGATCTTAAGGAAATACTTTTAAGCACAGTCTTGAAGTAATTGAATTAAATCACTCCTCCACACACCAAGTTTTTACAGAGAGAGCTAACAATAAATACACAAGTATCTATATAAGGGCTTCATTAAGATCACTTACATTTGGAGTTGGTTTTTTTTCACTCATCTCCAAATGCCACTGATTTTCTACAGCAAGCCTCTCCAACTTCATGACAACCAGGACAGCAGATTCTGCTAAGGCAGTTTTTTTGGGAGGCTGAATGGTAAAAATACCTTACAGAGCTACATACTGGCAGAAAAATTACCTTGATGGTAGCAGGAAATGTCCCTGTGACCACAGTGCAACCTGGAAGCTACCAACAGAACAGCCCTGAGCTCAAAGACATCGACTCCATCTTTAGGGATGGGGAACTGAAACAAAGGCCCAGATTACAAAAGCTTTCCTGGGCTCTTTAGGACATACCTGCCTTTGTGGATCTGGCTTCATATGACTTAAGTGCAGTTATGTGAGAAGACAGAGGATAGCTGGACCCACTGTCACCCAAGATTGCAAAGAAAAGACAGTTTCAATTAGCTCTGACACAGAAACAGTGATTTCCCAGTTACTTCATCCATACAAAATTCAGAAATGTAGCAAAAAGGAAAGAAGTCCAGTGATGGCCTCCCCATCTAAAAGAGGAAAGACTATGAGTTACCAGATATCAGGGAAGCCCCAAAGATTGATGTCATTACAACTGTCCTAGCCAAATGTATCAATGGACCACACAACAAATGAGAGTGCATCTCATTCACTGCTCTAGGAATTATGTGGGATTTTAGCATGGTTAAAAGCAATTTTAGGCAATCATCACTGCCATAGTTGAAAAGACTCTGGTTTCCAAAGGAAATGAAACCACTGCCAAGTGGTCTGAAAGCATGATAAGAGCCATGGGTGAGATCCATCCTGGATGTGAGTCTATGCCCTGTTCCTCCCATCAGCCCAAACTAAGGGGCAAGGAAAGCAAGTGTCTTGGATTTGTGTGGCCAGGTTTTGGTAGCAGAGCGGGGGCTACAGGGGTGGCTTCTGTGAGAAACTGCCAGAAGCTTCCCCCATGTCCAGCAGAGCCACTGCCAGCTGGCTCCAAGATGGACCTGCTGCTGGCCAAGGCTAAGCCAATCAGAGATGCTGGTAATGCCACTGTGGTAACATTTTAAGAAGGAAAAAAAAGTTATTGTGCAGCTGTAATTGCGGCCAGAGAAGAAAGGAGTGTCTCTTCTTCCTGAGCAGCAGCAGGAACAACATGTGATGAACTGACCATAGCCCCATTCCCTGTGCTACTTGAGGGGAGGAAGTAGAGCTTGGAAATGAGAGAGGGTTGGGGAAAAGGTATTTTTAAGATTTATTTTACTTCTCATTATCCTGTTCCCATTTTGATTGGTAATAAATTCAGTTAATATCCCAAATTTGAGTCTGTTTTGCCCATGACGATATTTGATGAGTGGTCTCTCCTGGTGCATATCTCAAGCCATGAACCCTTTGTTGGATTTTGTCTCCCTGTCTACTTGTGCAGGGGAGGGGTAGAGTGGCTTTGGTGGGCATCCAGCCAGGATTAGACCTCTACAGCAAGGCAGGAAGGGAGAGGTATCCCCCCCCTCTCCCCCCAGCCCCCACACGATGAACTGCCCCCCACACTGTGAACTGCAAGGGCCAGGGCTGAGGCTGCTGGCTTGTGGGCATGGCTGGCAGCTGAGGTGGTGATTCAGTGGGAGGTGATCTAAGCCTGCAGGGAGCAAAGCCCTGATCTGCCCTGTCCTGTGCAACACTCCTGCATTTCCTGAAAGCCCCTGTAGAAGGGGGAATACCAGAAATGGTATGCCCAACTCCTTCCTATGAGCATGAGCATCTCTGAGGGCTGCTCACACCTACTTTGAAGTGTTTCTGAGTACCCAAAGGGGCCACTGTTCCCTGCCACTTCTCTCTGGAACTCCAGCATGCTTCCAGGATGTCTCTATACCACTGTTTTAGGATCATTTGATTAGGATGGACACAGAGGGCTTCAAGGTTTCACCAAGAACAGTCCACAGTGATCTCCAGTACCTACAGTGTGGTTGGTGGCAAAAAGCTACAGCACATGGTGCATGCAACAACCACACTGCAGCACTGGAAACCAGGCCACAGAACAAACAGGGAGTCAGAGACTTGCAGAACCCTGCAGAACCCCTGCAGAAGGGTCTCTCAAGGTTTCTAGACCAGAAAACCTCTCAAGGTTTTTGAGTCCCTGCTCAAGGCATGGCCAGATAAGATCAGTGTTGACCCAGACTTGCCTTGGAAAGCCAAGATGGTTTTTGGCTTTAATCCTCTGCATCAGTACATCTCTTCTGTGCTCAGACTGCTTATTTTTCTGCTTGCTTGCAATGTGAGTGCTATTCTACCTGGACTGCTAGCTGGCTTGCATCAGCACTTCTCTATTCTGAAATCTGTGAGAGAAGAGGATGCCTGAAATGCCACAGAAGGAAGAAGGTCCCATGGTTTGCCTGGAGTCCCTGTAGCAGTTTCGTTTCCTTGCTCTGCCAGAGATTTCCTGCAGTCACAGACACCTCCCATGGATACCCACTGTACAGAGCAGGATTCATCTAGTCTAATACCCTACCTTCAAGATGGACTTCTATCATAAACTCCCTTTACAGGCTACAGAGAAAGATCATAGGTCCAGACAGCACTGCATCCCATCTGAAACCGAGTATTTCATTTGGGTGGTTTAACCTGTCTTTAGTCTCCCCCTCTCTGACCTCCCACGAGGAAGGAAAAGGTAATTTCTATTATTTCACAGGGGTATTAAACAGAGTAAGTATTTTCAGTCCTGCAAATACTAACCATAACCAAGAACATGGAAGAACCAGACACAAAAACTTCTGTGAGAACTTTTGCTCTTTCTTATTCATCCTGATCATCAGAGCTGGACAAATTATTTACAGCAAAAATTTGGCAATGTTTCTTCATGAAATTTTGGCACACACACATTTTTTATTAATTTGTTCCTTATGCAAACATACTCAAAACAAAATTGATGAGAACATATTTCAGCCCATGGACTAAACATAAAAATTTCCCCATGGCTAAAGCAAATTAAAAATTTCAGATGTGAAATGAAATGTATTTATTTTTGGCAAGGAAAGGGACAAAATGACAGCATCCTCACACATTTCTATTTGAATAAGTTGAAACACAACGTCCTACCATAACTCTTCCAAGAATTCATATGCTCTTCAAAAGCTGGCTAGTAAATCATTTGGTATGACAAAGCAAAGTCAAATAATACTGATAATTCTCCTTGGTTGGATGAGTTCAGGCTGACAGGACTTTTATAAGCACATACATTATAAGCACATACATTTTTTCATTGCTTATTTCTGTGATTCCATAATTGTAAACAAAATACATCCAAGAAACACTTCTGAAAGAAAAATAAGCAGAGTACTGAAAATGAGACTTGCCAATATGCAGGGAGAGAGGCATGAAACCCCACACTAGAGTGAGAAGTCCTCTAAAATGCTGCAAGCCCAGGGTACTCGGGTGGGTTAGGAGAGCCAGGGATAACCCAAGGCAGCAATGGCAGCCTGTCAGGTTTATAAATTAGATTAGAGGCAGCATGATAAAACCTGTACAAAGAAACACCTCCCTGCCTGCTGTAGCAAGTAAACCTCATTACTCAGGTTTACTACTCAGGTTTAATCTCAGGGGCCTATAGAAGGTGCAGAAGTAAACCAGCTCTGAGCATCATCCTGATGGGAGAGCTTGGTGCAAGGTCTGCAGCCACCCTCTTGCACTGCTGTTCCTGGGGAAACAAACATTAGCAAATCCTTTTTTTATGGAATTCATTTACCACAGCATCCTGAAGATAGGCTGCTGGGGAGCAGAGTTATGACATCCAGAAACTGACAACAAGAGCAATAAAACCTGACATATATCATGAAAGCCAAGCTATAGTACTATGCGTAATTAACAGAAAGAGTAATTATTCACCTTGAGAAAGACTTTGATGGATGCCTCACAGTTAATTCTTTTTCCTGTGTTTCATCTTCTCTTGCTCATGGCAGCTAGAAAGGCTAGCTTGAAACTTTCAGCTTTTTGCCCTGTTTCTTATCCAAAGATGTTGTATCTTTATGGCTCGTAGCCAGACTTGGTTCAGTCCCAGGCTGAATGCTTTGTCTAACCCTGGAAGTGTTTTGTTTCAGGCCTCCCTTGCTTTTGGAGGTGACAAGGCACTACATTAACACAAGATGGACTGTGATAATGGTATGTATATTAAAATTCCAAGCATGCCCAGTATCCCCCAGATGTCTCCAGGATCCCAAGTATACCCTTATGCAAAAGAGCATAATCTTCCTTTTCATGACAACAGTGTTGCTCTCCCTCGGTGCCCACTGAACCCTGACACAAGTTAGAGATGGGAATGTTTATTTCCCCCAAATTCTCTGAATTATTAAGAAATCCGAACAGAAAAGAGAGCATCAGGAAGAGTTTGAACAGTTGCCCAGTCCCAATAAGCTGCAGAGGAGGCTCTTATAAAGCTACAGTACCATAAACGTGGTGGACTCGGTGGTGTTTGTTGCACTACTTTTGCATAGGAGGAAAAGCAGCTGGGGAGGATTTGGCTCAGGCTCTGAAAATCAGAGAGAGAAGCTGCTGCTATACAAAATGTGATCATTTAAAAACATTGCAACCATGGGTAATTGATCTAGCTGATGCACTGGGGACTGGATAGAAATTTAAGCTCAGTCACATGAATTTGAAGAGCTCCACAAGCCTTAAATGAAAGAGAAATTTGTAGCCTTGGGACAAAATGACTGAAGCCTTATTTAAAACCTATTGAAGGCAACTAGGATGATTCTATAGGCTTTTGGGGGCATTGGATCAGACCCCAGATGGATGCAAACCTCTGAAGAAGAGAGTATATAATCTTCACGCAGGAAGACAGACACTTTAAAAGGCAGTGGAATGCACAGTTGGGCTCTGTAGGCCTCAGTGATGAATGAGTGTCCATACTGCATCATTTCAGAAAGCTGGAGATTATGGGAATCCGAAGAAGAATCCAGAAAGGAAATAAAAGTTACTCTGAAAATCACAACCCTCTAGCCACAAATATGTAAATATATAAATGCAAGGACAAAAAACCAAAAAACTGAGTTGCAGCAGATACATTAAAACCAGGAGAGTCTGCACATTTAGAGAACAGAGAGACAATGGCATATATATTTCTTAGACACAGAGTGCAAAGTAAATGGCTCAGACAGACAAGCACAGCTAAACATTAATGGCATGGTTGTATTATTTTAAAATGGGTGACTGCAACGTGTTCCAGGGAAAATACTGGGACTTGAAAATGACACAGTCCAAGTTAGTAAAAAGTGATGTGTGCTATAAGGACTACAGAATCCTAAACAGAGTATGCAATCCTCACATCTCCAAACACCACTTTGATAAATTAATTGCTCCCATGTGATGCTCATCCAGAAAAAGGCACTGTTTGCCCTAATGAGCAGGAAAACTGAATTTAATCATAGGAAAAAAAGCAAGCATTTATTGGTACAGAAGAACAATTTATAGTTTGAAAGAATTACGTGGTTGTAACTGAGAAGTCAAACATGCTATGGATGTGTATCGATTCACATAACCGAAATGAAGCCATAAAGTCTGTATAGCATATGATCAAAATCACTAAAGAAAGGACAGCTAAGATTTTAGTAGAAAAATTAAAATATTCTAAAGAATTAATGTAACACAGTAATTTTTTGAAGAAGAAAGTTAGCTTGGGCTCTAAGCTAGTGATTTTTAATACACCATTTGGATACTTTACAGAGAATTTAAGCAAAGGCCATTTGGTAAAAGTTCTGATCCCAAGGTATTACAAAGAGTAATTGCACAGATCTTTGAGGCATTATGAGATGTCATATTTTTAATGGATGATGTTTTAATTTGGGTACAGGGAAGTTAATGCAAAGGAAGACTTTGGCAAGTATTGCAGGGAGCCAGAAAGAGATACCGATCCACTAAGTAAAATAGCTGGGGTCTAAAACATCGTGGCCAGAGTTTGGACAAAGATGAGTTAATTGGGGCTCCAGGTAAAACAAATGCAACAGCAGGATATCCACCTTACAATGTAAATTAGATCTACAGAGATTAATGAATATGTTAAATTGTATTCCATTATTCATTCCAATTCTAACTAAGGTCAATATGTCCTTAAGGAATTATTGGAAAATTAAGCTACCTGGTATTGGGGAGATTAATATGGTTAATACATACATGGAAATAAACAGTTAAAGACGGTGACACTAATCCACCAGTTTAAAAGTATCACAATGATATTTTCTTAAAAGCTGTAGTACGTGCTCATCTTAGCTGTTTAGACTGAGATTTCTAATCAGAACAGACAGAGACTGTTGCCAGGTTGACAAAGAAGTGCTAGTAATTTTATTTGCTTCTCTAAACTTGCTTCAATCTAGATAAATATGAAAGATATGGAGAAAAGAGACTACAAAGCACTGCAAAGTGGTTGTAAAAAATCTTTTGCCTAATTTTCATAGATACTAAGCATTAACTTGAGTTGGAAATGCAGACAGTAAGCACCTTGCAAAATCAGTCCATTCGTCTTTGGCATCATCTACAACTTCATAGATAAAGCTGATGATCTTTTACCAGGGAAAAAGAATTCAAAGGCACAAATTGCTGTTTGATGCTCAGTATCTAATGCACAATGTTCCTAGCTTCAACTGCAAGTTGAAGGTTTAAAAATTTATTTTATTTTCATTTGGACTGTAATTAGATTAAGAAGTGCACAGCAAACATTGCTATCATGGCAGTGAAAAGTGGATAGCATTAACACACCAAACTGTGTTTTCTGATGCACTCTAAACACATACAGTAAAGATTGTATCAGCAAAAACTAAAATGTGGCTGTGGTATAGAATACTTTGCAGTGCTGAAGCAGTCTGGAAAAGAAAAGGAGAAGAGAGAGAAATTTTAATTGCAAAGAGAAGAAATTCAGAAAGTAGCACATAATGACTTGTATTGGAATGCGGTGAAATTGATGTTAACAACCCTGCTTTTATAGGAAATATCACATGACCTCTAATGGCAAAAAATGATCTGCACTGTATTTTTATATACATCCAAAGGACTACTCCTCCATCAGCACTGGGATGCACAAGCTGCAGCACGGCACCCGATCAGTCTTTACTCACAGAATTTGCCTTCATGGAGTTCCCACCTGGAAGTTCTCAAGCTTCTCATTTTTGGGCAGTTAACCCCACCTTACACTCTTCGTGTTGGAGAGATCTATCATGATCCCCCTACTAGGGGATATGGCTTTGTGTCATAACACACTGTGCCTTTAGAGGTGGGTGAAGGGAAGCAGTAACCAAGGTTCCAAGTTAGCAGTGTTCACAAGAAACATGAATTTAGCAACTTTCAACAAATGTCCATATCACAAAAGACAGAAAGCATGATATCTGTTTGTCAGACTCACAGGATTATAACAAATCAAGATGCAGTGTATAAAGTAGTCTCTGTGTGAAGCCCAGCACTAGTATGCCAGAGGATCTAGCAGGATGGGATAAAATTTGCAGGCCTGTAGGAAATGTAGAAGGACATAAAAAGTACCAGTCATTAGATCTGAAATAGTCTGGGAAAGCTGGTGAAGGGAGCCGCAGGCTGGGAAAGCTGGGGATGAAGGGTGCTGGGCAGGAGACCCTGGCAGAGCTTTTCAGCATGTGCTTGTTTCTAATCAGCTCTGTTCATCCTCCAGTTTCATAGGCTGTGCATTTTGGGGGCTTCTAGAAGAGCAGACAGGAGCCCTACAGCGCAAACTACTCTGCTTTGATATCTGTGGGGCCTTTATGGAAGTCCCTTTAAGAAGTCATCTATGGGATTAATGCACAAAGCCTTCTGAGTCACTTGGTGTGGCTGAGTGGCACCGAGGAGCAGCAAGCCCTGTGCCAGGGACAGAGGTGTGCAGATCCTGTGGCAAAAGCCAACAGCCCCCCACCTCTTGCTGTGACACTGCCTTTTTGATATTTTGCTTCTCTTACCCACTCATTCCCAGCTACTGAGTCACAGGTTCCTGAGGCTTTTCCTGATCCTCATGGAAAAGGTATTGCAAGTGCGTGCAGGTTCAAACCCTCTGCTTTGCAGCCTCCTCACAGTTTTGTTTGCCTTTCTGCACCCACCTCTCCATCGTTTCTCTTTCCTTCCCTTTCCCCATTATTGCAGTAAGAGAAGGAAAGGAAACACTTCAGAAATGAAAGATTAGTTTGCTGTATCATAAAGATGAGCTTTGTAATCACTTTCCTTTAAGCAAAGAATTAAAAGATAATAAAAGCCCTAATTAAGGACCTCGTTAGCTTAACTAGATTTTCATATGCAAAGTGATGTTCACCACGTGCTGCTGCCGTCTGAAAATGCTGCCTGGCACTACATGGGAAGCACCTGTGCCAACTTCCCAACTGTATTTCCCTTCTTCATTTCAGTTACCTTTCCATCTTTCCCCTCCTTTCCCCTCTGTGCCAAGGTTCAGCAGGCTCAGGCTGATATGGGGCTGCCTTTTGCTGGGCATATGCAAGACAGACTTGGCATTACCTTGTGAACTATGTGACAGAATGAGAGAGAGATGAGACCAAAGGGTAGGGAAAGATGGGAGAAAGCAGATAGGACTGATGAGGGCTGAGCAGACACAGACCCAAGAGGAAGGCAGAGGGAGTGTGTAGGAAGCCCTCAGGCCAGACTGCTTTGATGACAAGTGGAGATTATCCAGGTCGAGGATCCATCTGAGTCAAGCTGAGCACAGGAATGCTTTCCTTGAGTCTGGATGCCACAGGGCAGAGCTGGAGGGAGGAGATGCTGGATGGGGCTGGCCCTCATCTTGGCCCCTGTACAGAACCTAGCTATGATTTAGGCAAAGAGTTGCATTAAGGGTTTGGCTTCATCCTTGACTGGAAACAAAAATTGAATCCTCAGAGATACTGTCCAAGGGGCCCTCCAGGGCTCTGTTTTCAATCCCACATGGCCCCCAGTACAGTCTGGCAGGTGGACAGGTAGCTGTTTAGGGATGTGCTTAACAGAAGCAATTAGGAAATCACTATACCACAGTAATGTGAGCAGATGAGTGAACAAAATGACTGCTCGCTGCTGTGTGAGAAATCAGCCTGGCCTGGCTGAGCAGAGAGCACTCGGCTCTCTGCAGTACAGCCAGCAGGCACTGCCCAGCAGAGGCCACGGCAGAGCCAGGAGCCGGAGTCCACTCAGCTGGAACAATCTGATAAATTCCTACAGCTGGGAACTCAGCACGAGATGGGAATCAGGATTTTCATCCTCGTTAAAACTGTAATTGGAGCCTCATTCTACTTCATTTAGAGCCTGCTGTGAACGTGAGCAAAAGCTGCAGGGTGCTAAGCAGGGAGGTCACCCTGGGGCGGTAGCAAGCAGCTGGCCAGGAGCAGTTGGGAGGCTGGAGAGAGCACACCAAGGCAGAGGCCAGGCTGGCCTATGTGCATCTCCTGTAGGTATGGAAAGGCCTCTGTTGTGAGATGAGGATCTCACAACACAGCTTTCAACTGTTTTTTTGTTTGTTTGTTTGTTTTGTTGTTGTTTGTTTTGTTTTTGTTTTTTTAATATTATTATTATTTTATTTAGAGAATAAGAAAGCACACATGGCATTTATGACTAGAGATGGCTTTGAAATGGAACCTCAGGGCTCAGCCTTCAACTGGGCACTTCGACCTGAAACTAGGTGGACTTCAGATCCTCATCTGAACCACTAGTGACACAATCTAATAGCCCCTATGTCTGCTCTCAGACCAGGGCAAGACTTAAGGAAACCTGATACAGCATTATCAGGCTGGAGACTGCGTTGATCTGTTTATTAGCTGAGAATTTTCTCTGTTTAAAATAATTGATTCTTGCCTTTTCTCCACAAAACATGAGACTGGCTTGATACAGGGTATTAATTTAGTTTGCAAACAGAGATGAAGAGCTGTAAACCAAATCCAGATGTTGCATCCAGCACTCACACCAACTCCTGCTGGGGCCCATCTCCAATCATCACATGTATTCATGCAGTAGAGGAAATGGCTGATGTGCCTTAAATATAGTTTAAAAATAATCAGCAATAGTCAAATTACTTCTGCTACATTATCAGTTGCGAGAAGGGCAATTCATTAGTGAGAGTCAGACAAACTGCCTTAATTTGGCCTTCTACCACTTTCCACCTCATGGACCAACAAGTGTATCATAACTATTAGAACAACTTCAGTGAATGTTACAATTACTCATGTCAAATGAAAATGTAATGCAGTTAACGTGCATGCTGGCTCCCCACTGCTACTGCTGATGATTATTGCTATTAGAGCATGACCAAACAGTCATTCAAATATAAACAGCAGATTTGTTTTGATTGTGTTCGTGGCCTGTTTTACTCGCTTTCGGCGAACATTAACACAAATGGCTTTGGTTTCCAAGACTGTCCCCAGGGAGAGAAACAAAGTCAGGAGCACCGTGGTGCTGACTTCGTGTATCAGCTAAACTACCTGCACTGGAAGATTTTGCATGGCTCTCTGGAAAACTTGACAGCCACCTCATCAAAGAGAAAAAGCAGAGCTAGGCAAGTCTGAGTGCTGGTCACGTAAGATGAGTACACAGTACCTGAACAAAAAATCATGTCAGTCCACTGGACAGGCAGCTCTCACATTCCTGCCAGTCATTCAGTAAATGCTCAGGAATAGCAGTTACATGAACACGGGGTAGGCAACTCTTTGGCCAGAGTTTCTGGTCCAAAGCCTGCTGAAGGAAAAAGTGCCATTGCCTTAAATGGTTTGTGTGTCACAGAGTAACACGTAGGACTAAATTCACTAAAAGCTCTGCTTGCTGTGAAAAACCTGCCTGATTAAGAAGATTAATTATTATTATTGCTCACCTTTTTTGTCACCCTTTAGTGGAATTCCTTCTCTCTAAATCAGTTTCCAAGACGGGTGCTCTTGCTCTCTCCATCTTGTCTGAGCTGCTTACTTGTCTTGTAAAGCCAAGAGCTAATCCCGATGGCCACTGATGTGATTATGTTGTGCAGCTGACTGCAGAACTTCTTTGCAGAAGGACAGATGTGGAAGGTGGCAATCCCAGGATGCCAGGGATCCAACTAATTATCTAACTGCATCAAGGCCATGATTCTCACCAGATGCTTTGATTACAGCTCCTGTTTATCTCTTCTCTAGAAGCACATGCTCAGGAATATGCACAGAGGAATGACTAAGAGTCTTGCACAGCACAGGACTGACCTTGAGGCCAGGCCAGAGACTCCCAGCTTGCATGAATTTTTACAGGTTTGTGAGGTGCCAGCCTCCTCTGAGGAACACAGTGCTCTGGGGGGGAGTTGCTACTTGGTGCAGAGAAGACAGAAAAGGGCCAGAATAAGGAAAAATGAGTAAAAATGCAGGAAATGCTGTCAACACATGTTCTTCAAAAGCTATTTTAGTGGCAAGTTAGATACGGGATAGCAAAATCTCTGGTCTATAAAAGACAGACCACAGAAGACTTCTGGTTTGGATGTGAATATGGAGCTTTGGGGAGTTATTCACAGGTTGATTTCCAGCATCAGTTTGAAGGAAAAGTTACTGTCTGAAACGTGCTTATTCTTTGCGTGTTTCTTCACAAAGAAAAAGACAGGTTTCCTCGAGCTAGAGCTTGTATGATGGAGAAGAAGTGTGACGTAGAAACACAAAATCATGAGCATCATACATCATGTGAATAAGAAAGATCTTTCACTATGTCTTCCAGTGAGAGCAATGAAGCAAACAGGTGATGATCAAATGCAAAATAGAGTAGGTAGAGCAGAGTTCAGCTGTGGAACTCATTGCCACAGGACATTGCAGAACCTCAAAAAGCTATGAGGCAAATCCACAGAACTACTGAGCACAAAGTGAACACTACTGGCTCAGGAAGTCCCTGGGCTGCAAATGACTGGAGGCTCACTGAGGGTAACAGAGTGGCATCATTAGTTACATCATATACTTACAGCACTCCTACATTTTCCTCTTGGCATCTACTATAGGTCACTGCTGGAGACATATGGGAGAAAGGCAGCTAGACAGATTCTTGGTTCTGCCCGGTATGGCAGTTCTTATGTTACTGACTAACTGGGTGAGCTGTACAGCTCAGATCCTTAAACGGGAAGTTAGGCATGTCTGTGCTTAGAGAGTTATGAAATTATGTGTTTTGTTTCTCTTTCTCTCTTTCTTTTTATTTTTTTTCCCATTGCATTTCCTATTCCATGGGCCCAAAGACCATCCCAAAGAATGAGCAGGAGCTCCTGGTGAAGTCTGAGAAAAAGCAGTCTCACATCTACACATGATCAGGATAAGGTGTGATAAGGGGACATCATTATCACCCACTCATATCTATGCCCACTCACTGATTACCAGCAGGAGAGGGTGTGTGAGCAGCAATCCTGTTCTACATAAATTCAGGAGCTGAAAGTGCCAGCACAGCATGGCAAGGTACTCTGAGGATGATCTTCCTATATGTCAATGTGAGTATAAGATAGTACAGGCAAGCATAGCAAGTGTGAGATAAAAAATATGGACGTGCACAGGTATCTACAAAAGGAAGAGAGGAGAGAGAGGAGTATGTTTGCAAACATTTTTTTACAGTGCACGTATTTTAGTGTTTATCAGAATCCACTCATCCATGCACTCTACAGGAAAGTGCAGCCTGAAAGGCAGCTGTTTGTCTGAAATCAGGTGTGTGTGAGAGTATCTTTCAGGACTGTGCAAAAGTATATGCATACCAAAATACCAAATAAGCAGGCAGCAGAGAGCAGCAGAAGGGTAAATTTCATAGAAGTGGGGAGCAAAGTCACTCCCTGCATGGAGCAGAGGAATATCTAGGAAGCAATCCTCAAGGAGACTTTTCCTATACAGGCAGAGTGAAATTAATTGCAATCATAGTGTTTCTGTGAGCAAAGTGAGGTATTCCAGGCACACAGAAGAGGAAGGCATCTGTCCCACTCAGAAAGCAAAGAGTTGAGCAGCTGAAAATACTTGTGTCAAATCCCCACTTGGGCGTCTCTTTCCCCTCCAGCCCTTGTCCTCCCTCCCATCTCTTTCCCATTCATTTCTCATTCTGTAGCTCTTTAGCACTAGGCCCTTCTCCTGATTAACATTTCAAACCCATTGATAGTTTGTGCTGGCTTAGACAAACTAATCATCATTAGCACTCCAAAAACCTGTCCAGCTTTCCCTCCCAGAGTCACAGGTGCCACCCTCAGCTGCTTGGAGAAAAAGGAAAAAATACACCAGCCACAACATGCTCTTGGCAAGGCCATCAGGAGGTACCAGCTCGCAGCCCTGGCAGGCAAGGAGATCACAGTTCCCAGGCTCTGGGCTCTGACAGACCCAGGCTGCAGAGGACAGACCCAGGAAGAGCAGAGCCCATGTGCTAGATATGGCTGTTTTCTTCCAGCCTGGCCGAACTAGAGAGATGCTCATAGCTGGGGTTTGAGTGGGATTTGCTGGGCCTGCTGTGGATACAATCTGCTTACAGAAGGCTAGGTGCTTTTCTCAGTGACCCATTGACCTGTATCTCTTCTGTTTATAGAACACGAAAAGGCAGAAAGTAAATACATAACCCAAGGGGACCAGGAATGATGCAAGAACAGATGTCTGGTGAACTGCCCATGTCTGGTCTAAGCTGCAGCCAAGACATACAAAGGCTACAGATAAATGCAGACTAACAGGAGGAAAACAGCAATGGGCTGGAAGATGTTCTCTGTGACACTTGCATACAAATCTACTACTGAACTGCCAGGAAGGCTTGGATAAGCTTCTTTACCTTTTTCCTGGAGGCACCTAAATCCTCCCCATCGGGCAGGGTCATTCCACAACACCCATTTTCAGAGAATTACACTGCACCCTCTGCAGTGGGGACCAGGTGGCAGTAACACTGCTCTGGGGATGAAGGCTCTAACAGTGCCCATAAGATTTCTTCCTCACCTCAGCTAATGCCAGCTGGGCCCTGGAGAGAGCTCAGGACTGCTACAGAGACAAAACTCTCCTGACAGCAGCTGAAAAGAAGCAGGTTTGCACAGCAGACCTGTTTTTCAGCTGTGATGGAACCATATGGGCCAACATAACTCTGAAGCACACATCCTCTTAGGTCTGCTTTGGATTCAAAATTTCATTTTGGTCAGACTGACATTAAAATAATGACTGGGTAATCCCTGGGAAATTCCACACCACTGGAATCATTGTACCTTGGGTAGCTCTCTGGGCTCTCATATGAAATGTTTGTTGAGTACACATCCATGAGGAGGCTCTGAAATGCCACTAAGCCTGTGTGCATTGGAGTCGTGGAAAAGCCACCACCTCTCATTTAGCTGCTTAGTAGTACACACAGAGCTGCCCAGGGAGAGAAAGGGTTATTTATAAGGCAACTATAACCTTCCTACTAAAGCCCATAACTAATGCTGAACAGCAATATAAAGGAAGAAGAAGCTGTCATGTGCCTCTGGAACCAAGGCCTGAGGAATGCAATTCCTCAAGCAAAAACCATCCAGGCAGACTGGTTGTGAGATAACACACATCTGCAAAGCTGCACAACTCCTCATTCTCTGCGGCACATGACATAATAAGCATCCCTAAGGAACATCTCCTTCTCCCCCACCTGCCCTCCTGACATCCTCTCTGCCTAACACTCACTTCAGTGAATGCTAGGATGAGGCTTATCTCAGAATTTTGCATGGCCAGTATCTGACAGCAACAGCAAACTTTGCTGGCATGTGAGGTACAAGGGGCTAGGGAGGGTAGGAGGTCAGTACAATCACAGATATTACTTTAGAGACTCCACACTCTTCTGCTATCTACCAGGAGACTGGGCCTGCAGGTGCATCCTGCATTCCTGTTCCTGTGAGGCAAATACACAGGCACTGACAACATTTAAGACAGCAGCAGATTTTCACAAGTGAATCTGTAGGCAAAAATATGTTGCCATCTTCCAAGGCCTGTTCAGACGTTGACAGTCACTCCTCAGCTATGTGACTCCCTCTTTTCTGCAAATATCCATTCCCCCCACACCCCCACCAGCTTCCCTGCCTCAGACCACTATCTTCTGACCTGAAAATAAAACACCCCTGTTTATGGCACAATCGTGGGACTTGAAAGCAGAGCCCAGACGCTTCTGTCATAATTCCTAGCCTCCCTGCCTGTAAGCAGCAAGAGGCTGGGGAGAGGCTGCCAGTGGCTGTGACAGCATCTGTACAGTCACACGCACCCGGCTCGGCAGTGCAGCGTCGGCCAGAGGCGGCAGGTCTGTTGCAGGATGCTGTCAGAAGGGGGCAAAATCCATCTGCAATCAGCGCTTGTTCCCTGCCTTTGCTGCGCTTGCTTTCTCTGTCACCCTTGCACCCCTGCAGCCCTGAGCCCTCTGGCACACTCCGGCCAGGTGGGCTGTCCCTACGGAGGGGATACTGTCACGGCAGCCAGGACAGTCTGCAGCCTGGTCTGGGGTGCTCCCCGAGCCCCAAACAGCCCAAGGCAGGACCAGTTCTCCCCATCCCACCTGCCTCCACGGACAAGAGGGCCGCTGGATGAGGGTTAGCAAGTGTGTCCTGTGGGCAAGGCCAGACTGGAGCCTGACCACTGAGTCTCTGTGTACTTACTGCTGAGATGGCTGTTGGTGCTGGGAGCAGCAGAAAAGCTGATGGGAGTTGCAAGGAGGGTCCCCAGGAATGGGTGAGAAAAATGGGGCAACAGGGATGACAAACTCCCTTTTGTGGAATGGGGTCAGATTCTCCTTCACCTTGTACATTCTGTAGTTCCAGAGATCACAGATAGAAAACATGTCAGAGGTGGGATGGCAGAGTCCTACTGCCCCCGGTGCCAGGCACTGGGCACACAGGGCCCACCCACCCACAAGAGTTGGGGCAGGAAACCACAAAAGGGGTTTGGAACTAAGAGCGTATTGAAGGCTTCCAAACAACAGCTTCAAATCCTTCTCCACACTACTTTTGTAGTCAGTTTTCATTTTTAGAAAAGCCCCAGTACCAGGGACACCGTCATGTCTCACGGCACTGTGACTTTTCAAGCGCCTCTGAGTTAGTAAACTAGGGATGCTTGTGGAGTGACTTCCACCAATTAAAAAAGTCTGGGAAAACAGGAATATGGAAGGAATAGGAAAGCAGAAAATTCTCTCAAATACTAAAAAACACACCACCACCACCACCCCCTTTTTTTTTTCCTGTGAGTAAGCAACATTTTTTCTCTCAACTCCTCAGCTGGCCTGGTGAATTCTATTTCTGTATACATCAGTGAGTCCCTTCTCCTTACATCATCTGACATGCCTACAGCCAACTCCTGTGAATTTCCTGCAAGTCTTACTATAGCTGGCAGCTGCCCTTGAAGCCCCTCAGATAGCAGACTTGCAAAGTTCACTGCGAAAGAGCTTTCACTTCCCTCCTCTCTGTCTTCTAAGCTTTGCATTTGAGGAGGGCAGGGGAGGAAAGGAACAGAAATGGGGACATCCCTAAGCCTCAGGCTGGCTTAACTATTTCTTCTTCGCCTGTGGTACAGCACAGAATGAGAGGTATTATCCTCATTCCCAGTTTCTGGGTTACAGCACAGTCCCAGTGTGACACAGGATGTTTTAGGACTGCTACCCATGCTGGCAGTGGGATCGCTCTCCTTTAGCTGCCAGAAAGGAGCATTGACCTTTGGGGAGCCCTGGCAGCAGCCACACTGCTGCCTAGGAGTGAAAGTGAAGAACTACTTGTTATCTAACAGAGATGGCAAAGGAGGGCAGGATGAACTGATAGCTACTGTACATCAGGATCATCACATGAAGTGTAGTAGACTTGCTGTGCAATCTCAAGAGAGCATGGTCTCATCTTTAAGATTTTCAGCTTGCAACACCCACCTGACATCAGCCCTAGGGACCAGCCAGACACAAATCCATGAGGAAACCTGGCTGGGATCTCTCTCTCTCTCTTAAGTAGCTCTAAGGCTCTGATCAGGATGACAGAAGGCTTATTTTTGCCTGTCCCTTGGGACAACCCTCTCTTGAAGCTTTCAGGCTGGGCAGGAGAGAGGTTAGCAGAGATACTGCTAGATCAAAACACCAACAGAAAGTTGGGAAGGCCTAGACATCACCAGCCATGAAGCCACCTGCTTTACAAGGCTGGGCCATGGTTGGGAATCCCTGCACTAAGGTACCTTAGCAAGCTGTATAGCAGAGCGAGAGAGAGGGAGGGAGGGAGGAGAGGGAGGCACAGAGCCAGGAATTAAGGACTTTCACACCCAGACTCTGAGGGCACCCTCCTGACTTAACACCCATATGCAGATGTGTGCAGAAGAGAAGTGTGTGCAAGCTTAACAGATAGACAACCTGAGGTCTTTTTTGTTTCTTGCACGTGGGATGTGCTGGAACAGGGAGATTTTGCACACTTTGTCAACATAGTCTGCAGCCTATTTCTGATAATCTGAAGTTTTCCTCTCTTTAAAACACTCCTCGAACAGACAGCAGCCCCCATGTAAAACAACTGTTCACAGCAATTACAGCAGTCAGAGAAAGAAAAGTATTTCATACCTTCAAAATGAAAACCCTTTAGGGAAATCTGTATTTTTCCCTGAGCACACCAAAAGAGGGAAAAAGGTGGTAAGCAGAAGATGGAAAAGCTTGGCAATATTTTTTAAGCCCCACAAACCATCCTACATACTGACAATATGGGGGTAGGCACTATGTGACAAAACACCCCTGTCTGTCTGACTCTTGTCCTTACAATGTAAGAGTGCTTACATTGTAAAACTTGGCAAGCATCTTGCTGGCCAAAAGATTTAAGAACAGTTTCCTGAGGAAATTCCTTGCAAATAGTTACTTAAAACTGTGATATCACACAGTGTCTGATTCCTGATGTGCCCTACCAAGTTGCTGGTCACTCTTTAGTCTTATTGTCAACTATGCAGATGTAAGAAAAGATACACAGATTAAACTGTTGCTTTGGGGATTTTCCCTCCATTGTTTCCAGTAACACCCCCAATTTTTCATTTAGGCTTTAGTTAGCTATCCTGCTGAGAAACTGCAGGTCTCTCTCCTGGTGCTCTGTGGGAAACAGGAGAGAAATAGCAAAAACTTTTTTTCCATCTGTAAGTGAGCAAAACTGACCTGGAGTCATAGAGAAATCAGAGCAACGGAGGAAGAAGAGGCTATTTTTATCAAGTCACTTTTTTTCTTTTATTTTTTTTTTTTAGGCAAGAACCACATTTTAAGCTGCTAGTCCCTATTCTTCTCTAAATTCTCTGAGGAGCTGGCAATGGATGGCAGGGCCTGACCTCCAAGAAGAAGTAAGAGCAATTAAGAGGATAACAAATACAGGGTCATCCAGGAATTTTGCAGCTGTCACTGTGCAGCACATCAAGGCTCCCCCAGACCTCACAGTGGGGGTGAGGAGAAGATTCTTGTTGCTCTGTTTGCAGCTCCCTTGCTGCCTGATCGGAAGGAGGTGCTCCACCAGCCACCCTCTGTAGAGGAGCTGTAAAGGAAGCTTGCCATTCCACAGCTGCATCAGGAGAGAGGGAGGGAAAGATGAAGGATGTTAGCTGATGAAAGACTGGTTAAGTTAGGATGGCTGTCTAAAACATTTCAAAGAAATTAAAAAAAGGAGAAATTAAGAAAGATGTTGAACCGTAAGCCTAATTAGTGTAGCAGTGTAGTTATAGTCATGATAGCCTAAGGATACAATTAGACATGTCTAGAGCGGGAGGCCGATCTTGTTGTTAAACCATAAAGGCAGGGGACAGGATCACATCGGTTGCAGTCTGATGCTGGCTCCCGGATGGTTCTGATGTGTTGCAGGGAAGCCTTGTGACTCCAGCAGGAAACTTCCAGTT
>VZTT01032723.1:43420-54527 GCA_013400855.1 Buphagus erythrorhynchus | reverse complement strand
GGGCTGTGTTAGAATGAGTGTATGCTAGTGATGGGAAGCAATCAACACTTTCTGTGTGACGTTCCTGATACCTCAAATGGAAGTCCTGTTCCTGGTTTTTGGCTCCCCTGCAACAATTAGAGATTTTTTAAAAAAAATTATGGAGAATATAACGACCTATGAAAAGAGGTAGATGAAGTTGAATATGTTTGGACTAGAAAAGAGAGGCTTCTTAATGACTTAGAGGATACCCATGAGAAAAGGTAGCCAAGATCATCTCAGTGGGGCACAATGAAAAGTGTCAAGGCAGTGTAATCAGTTGCAGCAAGAGAAGCTGTATCTAGACACAATAATAATTCAAAAATCCCACAATAAGCGTCTTCAGACACTGGAATATGTTTGTCCAGAGGGGCTGCAGAATCTCCCTCTGCAGAGATCTTCCACACTTGAGTGCACAAGACTGAGCAACTCAATTTTATTTTAAAGTCAGCTCTGCTCTATGCAAGAGTTCAGGCCTCCAGAGGTCCAGTGGCAAGTCTGAATCTCTGTCCACAACAACAAAATTCTATGGTAAACAGAAGGCTGGGGAAAAGAACAAATAGGACTACAGTGTGCATAAACGCAGACCAACTGAGTCCCCATAACACCTACAGATGATAAGGCTGCACATGAAAACAGTTTCCATGAAGTCTGAAAACTTTCTCAGAGAACATCTACTTTCTGCAATATCTAGATTTATGTAATAAATAAAATAACCTGAGCAAAGCTGATTATTGAAACACTAGGATTTCTTTGCTTCATCCTAATGTTCTGGATTTTTATTGTAGCCTATGTATAATTATATTTTCAATTTAGATGATGATTTGTAAAACAAAACAAACCCTATGCCTTTAACTTTTTTCACGGTGTTTTTTTAGACCACACAGAGCTTGTCCCCAACAATCCGCATTCTCAGCTACAGACAACAGACAAGTTGCACAACATATTTCACTCTTTTGTAAAATGTACATATGGAGAGAGATATGAATACATCTCTATCAATATATGAATATATATTTTTTTAAAGAAACTGCATTAAAAGACATATGGGTTTTTCTTCAGCAAGGTAATTTCTTTGAAGTGCCCTTCTTGATCTGTGATGTCACTTCAGCCCTTGACAAGACCACACACCTTTCTATTTCAGTCAGTTCAGGTTCAGTGCCACGCTTACTCTAGAGACTTACAGAATAAGACATAAAAATACCAGTCAATCTGCAGTTTGTCTTTACATGGCATAGCTTTTCCCATGGNCATATATAACTCTTCTACTCTCTAAATGGCAATTAGGTTTTCTGTTGCATGATGGGGGTGGGGGGCAGAAATCCATCACTGCAAATGATTAACATCTATTTATCTTCTTTGAACTTTAAAGAATTTAAAGTGCAGTTCTTAAAATCACAGATGGGTGGAGAACTACAACCACAATAGCAAGCAACAGATCTCCCCACAGACATCAGTATGGGCAAAGCTTTATCAGCAGTACCACCATTCACTGCACCAACAGATGTCAGTGCTCAAAGGCACTGAGAAAAGTGACAGCGGAGTTAAAGACTGGGTCTGCATCTGCATGTGTCTATCACTGAGTAGTAAAATTACTATCTCCTTAAGCACTACACCTTGAAAGCAAAATGGCTTTTTTTAGCTTGATATTCTTTTATACTAGATACTTCCTGTTTCTTTGGAAGAAAGCAGTCCCTGAACAAAAGAAATTTCAAAAGGCAAAGATTTATATTAAGCAGAGAACTAAGTGAAATAAAAGTACACAGATACTTCTAAAAAATAGTCTCACAGTGGCCTGAATATTAATTAAAGAAGTAACCCAAACTGATCCAGTGTAACTTTATTGTGAGTTTTAAAAGTAGATACTGTTGTAAAAGCAGATTCAATAAATAATTGAAAAAGAGGGTTTATGTTGCCAGGCAATACGATCACTCCTACACAAGTGAGATGATGTAAAATTCTGGGAAGAAAGTATCAGACATTTTTTCTTTCTACTTTATATATATGAAAAATACATAGTACTGCCTCTACCCTAAATACCAGCATCATATATCTTCACATGAGAAGTACAAAGCTGCATACTTTTCCATTAAAACTGCAACTTCTGTTTCTACTCAGTATTGGAGAAATAAGTTCTCTAAGTATTTTTGAGATGCAAAGTCTTATAACAGCCAGATGTTCCACAGTCATCAGCTCATTCATTGCACAGAATCATTTCAGTCTCTTGCACTACCTTCTCTTGCCTACCATCTCTTCTGATTTCCCCGTTTTCTTACCTGATTAGGGATTTGCCCTTAAAAGAAAGGGCCCAAGTTTCATGTCAGAGTCCACTCACTTTTTGTATTCCTAAAACAAGTTTAAAACCAAAGTACATACAGCTTCCAAGAAGGAGTGAGAAGACAAATGAAAATAGATTTTATACTTGTAGTTACCCTTGCCTAAGTGACTGCATATCTCAGTGTTCCCACAAGGACTGTGAATATAACATTCTAATAACTTTAACAGTTATAAGAATGTAACAGCAGGTTATGTGCTCATCCAATCTGTTTGAAAAGCTTTTAAAATCAGAGGCATCAAAATGAGCAATACCTGTATCTTCATAAACACCAGCTATAAAATCCAACCAGCTAACCGTGGAGAGTTACAGCAAATTGTCATATTATTTCATGCAAGCCTTTCTTGGTTACAATAGAGTTTAAACTGAAGATTTCAAGATGCAAGAAAGGCAGACTGGGAGTTTCACCACCCTACATGCCTTCCTTCATAACAGCACTGGAGCACAGCTCCCAGGTGTTGCTTCAAAAGCTTATAAAGCTAGTGACCTAAACACAGAACCACAGAGTCTCAGGTTGCAGGGGAGCCCTGCAACAAACCAATGCATTTAGCAGCAGTTCAGTGGTAAAGCAAAGCAGCTCATGTGCAGCAACTGTGAATCACAAAGTGAATCACACTCCAAAACTCAGGTTTAAACTGACCCTAATGAACTGACATGCCCATGCTGGAGACCTGCAGCACAGGTGGGAGCAAAGACAGCCCCTGGATTAGTGGGGAACAACCAAACAGGAGCCAGATATCCAGGTTCTGCTCCAAAACCGGGCACACCTTGCTGCCCTGTGTGAGTCAATGGACTGCTCTCAGCCCTAGAAAACCCAATTGGTTCCCCTTAACAGCAAAGCCTCTGGACTCTGCAGGCAGGGCTGTCAAGCTCTGTGATACAACTGCGGCTTTACCACAAGTCTGTAAAAGGTTTCATTTAATCTGGTTCGGGCTTCATTACTCGTCAATTATGTTTTCATAACAGACTTGCAGACGCGATTAAAAAGAGTCATGGAAAACAGAAAAACAGAAGATGCCTCTCAGAAGTGTGCATACACTCTTTATATCACATGCTTTAAAAAGCCCAAAAACTCAGTGAAAAAAAAAAAAAAAAGAAAAAAAATGTTGTGGATAAAGACTTTCACACAAAAGGAACCAGTATATTCAGCATCTTGTACATTGCCCGTATTGCTTAATTTACAGTCCCTCACCCCCCCGCCACACCAATTATTTTCCTCACTCATAAAAATGACAGTTCTATAAATAACTTAGAAAGAGACCACAAAATCCTTCAAAACTGAATGTCTAAAACATGCTTTACACAGAGACACATATGAATATTTGAGTTTGTTAACAAAAAGACACACAACCAGAGTGTCTCATCATCTCTGTACCACCTCAGGTGGCAATTTATTGCCAGAGTAAGTGCTGCACTGTTAAGACAGAGCAAACACTGAATCAAAGCCACTTTCCTGAAGTATTACTCTTACTGTGCCAAATGAGTTAGGAAGACAAATTTGTTATTTGTAAATAAAGGAAACATTTATCAAGATATTATCTTTAAGATGAAAACCGCAGAAATTTCCTCTCATGCTGGCTGCCCAAGCTAGAAAAAAACACCCCAACCTAACCAAAGAGGAAGTTAACACACTCAGCAATCCTTAGAGCAGTATGTTTCAGACAACTTTAAGAAAAGGTCTGTCCATCCAACAGTCACACAGATCCTTCTGCAAGGACATTAATTATTTTCCACAAGAAGTGTCATCTTCTGTCTCTCCATGACTTCCTTTTCATAAATCCTGTGTTTTCATTAACATTCAAAGAAGGTATCAAAGCTTGGCTGTCTACCACTCTTATTTGCTCCCCGAATGAGATAAGACTTTTTTTTTGGTCTTAACAGTAGATTTTAATAAACAGGTGGAATTTTTTCTGCTTCAGTTTGCCTGCAGCACAAAACTACAGCCTTAAGCAACTGTGCTCACTAACATTATGATTTACTCTATTTCTTTATATTAATTGGCTGCCATAGGCTGCTATACTAGCATTAAACACAAAATCATCACCATGAGAATAACTTTTGCTGAAGTACAGGAGATATTCCATTTTAAGCTTTACCTCACATCTTGACATCAGCTTATTTATTTCCCATGAAAAGAGTCCCATGTGTCTAGAATTTACCTTTTGCCTTTACAGAAAGATAAATAATTAATCATGTGCTTGTTTATTGGGGAGTTTTTTGTTGTTTTTTTTTTTTTCCTTGTTTGTTTTGATTTTTTTTTTTTTTGTGAAAGCCAGATGTTTTCTACTGAACATTTAAAGCCTTTCCATTTCTGCCACAATTCTGAGGCTCCAGTTATAAAGGACATTCAATTAGTTTCAATAAATTTACCTGTTGAGAATACAGACTAAGTCTGAGGATAGGAAAATGAAATATTCTTCTTAGCACACAGAAAACAGGTGCAAGGCTGTAAAAACATGAACTAGGAATTGGGAACACACCCTATTCCAACCAGATATGCACATGGTCACACAGTGAAACACTCTCCCAACTCATGATCAAAGTTCAAATCCAAGATTATTTGACTGAAGGGAGGCTATGAGGTTCTCATAAAAAAAAACCCAAACAAAGAAAACAAAACAAACCCAAACAAAGCAGCACCTGAAACAAGTCACCTGAAAAAATGTCCTTCCCTAAAAAGGAAGGTCCCTAGAGAACCCTGGGGGTCTTAGCAGGAGGAAAGCACTACCAAACACTCAAAAAGAAATAGCAAATACGAAAATACTGAAGATTATAAATAAATAAACAAAGCTTTGGGTGAGGAAGAAAAAACAAGATTAATTTTAAACTTCAACAAACTTAATGACAACTGTAAGATATCAGCATTAAGGTCACAAGATATTTCAGGAAAACTTTCGAAATGCATTGATTGCATCATCAGCATGTTGGCAGGAATCACCACATTGCTTACTCGTTACATGTCAACTCTTTTCCTTTCATTGAATCATGATCTTTAAGAAATGTACCATCAGGGAATGTGGCTTTTTCTGTTTGAAACCCAAACCAGCAATACTTAAACTGCTGCATTTTAACTGTTCCCTCTCCTATGAAGGTCCTCACAACTTTCCTCTCAGTAAAAGCACTCTGAATTTTGGTCTACAGCAGCTGGAGCTTCAGTAATTCCAGCTTCTGTATTTCCTTTCTCCTTCTCTGTTATGAGAAGAGGGGTTGGGAGGTAAACCTCCTGAAGGGAGATGTTTCATTCTGCTAAAGAAGGTTATTACAGAAGACAGAACCTTTGCTCTGCAAAAGTCCCATTGTAGAGATTCGGTTTCAATGGAGAACTAAGGCTAGATCAGACACCAGCTGCTAAGACACAGCTACTCAAAGATATTTCATACCTTTCATCCACCTGTTTCTTCACCACAGCCAAAACTAGAACCAAGTCAACCCTTTCATTAACGCCTTTGACTCACCAACCTGACAGAAAGTTCAGCAGAAATCCAGCCAGTTTGGCTTTTTTTTGCTCTTACAGTTTTCAGATTACTTACTGAGCTGAAGCAGCTTATGGAGGGATGCAGTGGAAGTCACAGAAAGTAGATAGTGGAAGAAGGCAGTCAAAAGTGGTATGAAGAGACTTCTCCTCCCCTCCCAATAGCAAGATGTATTAGTGACCTCACCTTGTTATGTAAACATTCTCATAAGGAAAAAAAACTCCATCCAGCCTGGCACTGGACCTTCCTGAGCAGCAGCACCAGGATACTAGGCAGTAGGAAAGCAACTGGTGGAAGCATGCAAGAAGACACAAGGGGCCAACTGCCTTCCTACAGCAGTGAGTGACCATCTGTAATTTTGCCACCACTCCTTGTTAATGAAGAGATCTGATTATGTCCAAGTATTTAATGTCAAGCACATATTAGATCTGATTAGTGCTTTATTTCCGTGCTCACAAGCTTTCTTTTCTCAAGATATTGCTGAACATCCCTGTAACATTACCGAGACTTCCATCTAAACTGCGTAAAAGCGCCCATAGAAAATGAAAACTGAGGACTTGGGAATCTTCAGAATTCACACTACCAATGCCACCTCAATCCAGTTCTTTACAGAAAGATGGGGAGGGAAGCTGCAGAGTCTGTTTTGTTGACTTGCAACCACTGCCTCGTTGAGCTCAAAGGACTGGTGCTCAAATGCCTCTCTGCAGGACTTGTAGTACAAGACTGCAACAGCTGAAAGCTGTGCAAGCATTTGAAGCACTGCATGACCATGCTCTTCAGACACTGATTCCAGTTTACCAGGGAGGCTTTTATCCTGAAAACATGTCCAAACAGCTCCGATCAATAATGTGAACACTTTCCAAGCTAGTTACCTTGTACAAGAGCAGCACAGCTGCATTAGTATGGTGCTCCACCAACACCAAGAGCTTGCTGTTCAGCAGGATTAATTAGTCTGGGCAGAGCACTGCACTAATGTGATTATATAGCTTATAGTACCTGAGCTAGCTCATTCATCGTCTCTATTCCTTTGCTCTGAAATAAAAAGAGCTTAGGTTTTGCTGTTTTCTTAGTACCTAAATAATCCCAGCACCTTTTTTTTCTTGGAAGAGAGAGGAATGAGACTTGGAGAAGACTCAAAATCAGATTTTCCTAATTAAAAGAATGCATCTCCTGCCTTCATAGCTTCTCTCCACTATTATCATCCTCTTCTAATCACTTCTTTTGCTTGTATCAACTACCTGTACACCTGCAAATCTTCCCTTGACATCAGAGATAACAATGTCCAGCCATAACCAACGGTGACAAGAGCTGGAAGACATTGTACTTGAGTGGAATGGAATCATCACTGCCTTCCACTCCTCCTTTTTTCCAGGCAGGGAACAGATACCACAGGAGTTTACTTGCTCAAAAGAGGGGCCACCTCTCAAAGCAATGAAGGGCAGAGCAAGAATACAAACCACAACCTCCTCATCCACAGTCTGGGGCTCCTGTCAGGACACGGAAACAGAGACCAGAGTGAGGCATACCAGGGACCCAGATCTTGCACAAGTCATGGAGGAACTGACTGAAGAACCTAAGTTCTGGCAAATGCAAGTATGCTGGTATGCTCAAAGTGTAGTTCTTGGCTCGAGCCTTCCTGAGGCATCCTGCAAGAGGACAATGCTCAGGGCACGCAACGTTAGGCCATCCAGTAAAAAAAAATCAGCAGCCACAAGCAACTGACAGCAGCTCAACAACAGGAAGTACTGGAGAAAGCCCCACTGCTGGCAGTACTGCTCTTTCTTCCGAGTTTGCCTGTAGCACATCAACAGAAGAGAAACAGAGGACTATCACAGCACCCAGTAGTATCTCTGGCCCTTTCCCTGAACAGACACACCTGCACACAGCCAGGACCCAGAGGTATAACACAGCAGGGCAGTTCCCACACACAGACCTTGAGAGCAATCATATCGTTCTGACAGAGTGAAAGGCAGTGATAGCAACAGGATCTCTTCTTCACATTTCCACAAGTATTTTCCTTGTTCAATAAGCATCTAGGATTTATTTTTCTTTTTAGTAATATTATATTGGTTTAAATACTAAGAGAGTTTCAAGAACCTATTTCCCTCTTGGTTTAAGTTTCACCCTGTTTGGTTTTTTGTGGTTTTTTTTTTTTCTAACATAAAAGAGCAAGCTGTAGAAAACGCAGTTAAAATTTCTAGAATAAAATTTGGTAAGAAATGTTGTAAAGTCACAGCATTTCATTGCTTTGTGATTGCAAATGATATTGTACTGCCTGGACTTCTAAACGTGCACGTCAGCTTAAAATTTAAAACAGTAATGGACAACACCTCTAAGGTATTTCCCCTCACAGCTTTATGTCAGCATGTTGACAGGACAGAGCCCTTCCAAAACAGAAATGCAGGGAAGAACAAGCTTATTTTTCAGCATTCTTTTCCTTTAAAGTAACTTGCTTCCTTCTGTACAAAATACCCACAAGAGTAGTTTCAAATTTTGAGTTCTAGATATATGACATAAAGCGGACAATGCAGACGCAAATTCCAGGCTCAAAAGAATATGAAAGCAGAATGATTCTTTATGTTTGCATATCCAGCATGCAACCACTGGGCACAATGGGAAGAACTTTAAGGGATAATTCTGGTTTCTGTGCATTTAGAGTGAAAAAGTTCATTCTTTAAAAAGATACAATTTAAAACTATTTAAAGTTTTAAAACTAAGCTAAAAAGACTGCAGATTAGAATCCATCTTGACACTAAGGTAACAATATTAAAAAGGGGGACTACAGTTTGCAAAAAGACAAAGAGAAAAGCAACAAAAAAGGCCAACATGTGAAACAATGTGAAGCAAGTTAGCACAGAACAGAAAAACTGTTTTACTGTCAGTAGAAAAAAAACATTGAAAAAGACAAAAACCAAACCAGGCAAAGTACTGCAAAAATGTTAAAGCAAGTAAGGAACCAAGACGTTAAGGTCACATAGCGATTTAAGAGGAAAAGAAACTCCCAGAAACATCACTTAGTATTGAGGACTTAAACTGAGGTATGAAGGAAAACAAAGATCTGGAAACTAAGTGAAGTCTTTGTGTCATCTCCTATGCTTGAACAGCCAAAACTCTGGTTTGGGGAGGCTACTGTGAAACTAATGCTGTGTGGAAGTGGAGGTGAAAGAGGATGGAAAGGAAAGCAAAGAAGAAATTGAAGAGATGCTGGCTGTTCATTAGTATGTACACATACATATCCTGAATAAAAGGTAATTCAGACTAGCTGGCACACAGTGGGACCAGCAAGACAGCAGTATATTTAAGAATTATCTTCCTTCTGTTTATTTACTTGTTGCAGTCTTCTGTACCACAGAATCATGTACATCAGGTCTGGAGCCTCATTACTTCTAAATACTTCTACAGGGCAATTTCACATAGCTGGAAAAAGAGTTTGCTGGTATTTGTAACTTTCCATATGCCTCAGGGAGGCTGCATGATTAAACCAGAAGACAACATAGTCTCTGCACACTTCAAGATGTGGTCTGTACTGTGTACTCCTAAGAGTTTCTCCCTTCAAAATACCTTTGCATTGGAACATACTGCTTAAGACTTATAACTATGCTACACAATTTGCTGAAATAGGTAAAGTGACACAAGGACTCCAGAGCACAGAACACAACTTGATAATTGGGAGAGCTTATTATCTGATGCTCCATGCACTATCACAGCTCACTTTTCAGAGCACTCTGTACAAACACAAAATAAAAATAAATAAATTTAAATAAGGCTAACCAGGTTCCCCAAATAGTGAAATACTCTGTAGTAAGTCTCACGCCTATCTCATTTCCATCACCACAGAACATGAAAAATATGCTACTAATTAATTCATAAACCCTAATCGCTGCAGACAGCTGAAATTGTCAGTTCGATAAATAAACCAACCAGCACTGATGGGAAGTTGAACTGTATTATCAAGGAAATTCTTCTTCTGCCAGAGGACCCTGTCAAGCTTTGCCCATGAAAGCATTACCTAGACACAGTTTGGAGAATTTCTGTAGGGAAGGATTTAAACCTGTACCTGAACCAACCGAGCAGCAGGACCGAAAAAAAGGTTGTTGAAGGAATTTGTCAAAAGCACACACATCTCTGACGCTTTACCACTAAACCTAAATTGACTGGATTTCGCCAAATGCCCTCAGCTCTTTACACAAGACAGCCGGTATCTCTGGATAGTGAACCGCACGAACCCGCCAGAGATCGCGACACCTCTGGAGCGCTGCACCGCACCTGCACTCCGCACTCGCCCGGCGCCGGACAGCGCTGGGCAGCTCCTCTGCCAAGAGTGCGGCACAGGCAGGGCTCCGTGTCCCGCTGGCTCCCGCAGCCCGCGGAGGCATCCGACGCTCACCGGCCGAGCCCGGGACGTCCCACGGGGAGCGCAGGCGGACCCGCGCCGCTCTTTCTCCCCGGCGTCGCTGTCTCCAGCTCCGGTACCCCGCCAAGAGACTCATAGCCTGCGAACTCTCGCCGGGCTTTGCTTTCTCCCTGGCTTTCGGTGCAACAGCTAGGGGAACCTGGCAACGTCGGGAGGGAGGGAGGCGCAGCCGGCACGGAGCCGGCAGAGCGGGCCAGCAAGCGGGAACGCACCGCGGGATGCGAGGATGCAGCCGCGGGCGACGCCGCCGACCTGCGCTGCGGCTATCGAGCGACAGCCGGCCAGAAAGACCCCCTTCCCGCAGGGAGGAAGCGCCAGGAAGGGTCAGGGGTCCCCCAACACCGCCGCCAGAGCCGGCAGCGACCTGTTGTCCCGCGCGGGAGCGTGGAGGCGCATCCCCCGGAGCGGGACCGACAGCCGCCACCACCCACCTCTTTGATTTTCTCCCTCCTCTGCCGGACGTCGGGGTCGGCGGGCTCCTGCCCCACGACGCCGACGGGCTGGCGGAAGAGGCGCTGGGGCAACCCGGGGGCGCCCGCCTCCTTCCTGCCGCGGGCGTCCTGCAGAAGTTTCTCCTTGTCCTGGCGGATGTCTCTGCGGATCTCCTCGGGCAGCTTCTGCAGCGTCTCCTTGGCCTCCCGCAGAGCCCGCTCGTGGTCCGCGCGGATCCGCTCCAGGCTGGCGGGCGTCCTGCAGAAGTTTCTCCTTGTCCTGGCGGATGTCTCTGCGGATCTCCTCGGGCAGCTTCTGCAGCGTCTCCTTGGCCTCCCGCAGAGCCCGCTCGTGGTCCGCGCGGATCCGCTCCAGGCTGCCCGCCCCGCCCGCGGCCGCCACCGCCGCCGGACCGCCTCCGGGCTGCGGAGGGGC
>VZTT01032723.1:28703-42619 GCA_013400855.1 Buphagus erythrorhynchus | reverse complement strand
CTTGGGAGAAGAAAAACAGGTTTTTTTTTTTTTTTTTTAATTTTTTTTTTTTCTTTTTTTTTTTTTTTCTGTAGGTAAAAGGTGCACCTTTTCCAAGGAAGTAAGGCATATATCCGTGGTTACGTGAGAATCCGACTTTTCACCGACGCTAGTCCAAATGAAAAGACCATCGTGTGCTGGCACAAGGAAATACCGTCTTTGATAGTGGATCAAATTGCTGCATCAAGCTCCCCAAGCATTCGGTGAGAGGGAAAGTTTCCAAAAAAAATAAGATACCGATTTATTATTTTTGCCCTTGTTACAGAGCACTGCAATAAACAGCTGGCATGTGAGAAGAGTAAAATGTTGTGTCACTTTAATAGAAAAAGGGAACCCAGCCAACACCTAGGGTTTTATCTCCAACTTTTTTTGGAGCATACTCAGAGTCTACCTAGAGTTTCACAGCACTTCAGCACTGTAATTTTCAACATTTCCCCCCAAATGTTAACGACACAGTCAGAAAGAAAACAGTGAGGTATTTGTTCCCAGAAGTTAGGATGCTGAGGTTGGTTTGTTTGCATATTTGCATGGCTTTATTTTTCAAGGGAAAAAAAAAAACGACGGTAGAGGGAAGTCTGTGCTTTAAGCAAGGGCTGGGAGAAGGCATTGTGTAAGCCTTACAGACATGATTTTGAAAATGGGCTTGGCATGGATTTAATTCTGCTCCCAGTGGAATTAAGGGGAGTTTTACTATTGACTTAATAGGAATAAAGCAAGGCTGCTGCCCAGTGCTTTTCCAAATCCCTTTCTTTAGAAGTTAGAATATGTAACAGATTAATTAAAAACAGGTTCAGGGAAGACATTTATAAAGAAATCTTGGAGTGAGTCCTGCAAAACTCCCCTAAGTATATAAGCAAATGCTTCTGTAAAATTTCAGGATTATACATGAAACTGAAGGATCAGGGGCCCAACTTCATACTAAGTGAGATCAGTAATTTAATTTAGTTTTTATTCTGGTTTTCTTTTAAATCCTATTTTTTTCCCTGAGTTGCATTTTCCCACATTTAGATGTGAAACTATTGCTCAAACTGAACAATGAGCACTCTGACTTTGACACACATTTCCCAGAAATGTTTAACGTAGCCCAATAGCTGTGCCAAGACAAAATTGTTTAGGGTTGAAGAAACCAGACTGCTTGGAAAAGGAGATAAGAATCCATGGTGATAATTTCTTTTTTAAAGCAACATTTAAGGTAGCAAATATGGGGTTTAGCTGTTGAAAGACAGTTGACTAATGAAAAAGCTTCCTAAATGGTGAAATACCACTCTCAGCTTCAGCTAGCATATTCTGCTTCAATCACTGTGTATGTGGGTGTGCAATATTTTCAACAGATTGCCCTCAAAACTCATCACTACTTATATGATAATATTTGGAGGCAGAAGTTACTGCTGGAAGAAATGTCTTCTTTCAATATTCTGAAGTCATTCCTTAGGTTGCCGTATTTCTATAGCACTTCGTGAATGGATGCGGGAGTAGAAAATACCATCACATGGGGTTCTGCTCCTGTGTCTCCTAAAATGAGGCTCTCGGAACTCATCAGCCTTTTGCCTTCTTTTGATGTTCATCCTAAGTGCTAGGGGCCAAGCGTGGACTCATGCCTGGGTTTTCACTGCCACACCCATCACTGTCTTTGGGACATCCTGAGCATGAGGGAAGCAACAACGAGGATTTTCTATGTGAAGATGGAAATTGTTAAATTCTCAAGCCTTTGTGATGAGATGATCATTCCTCCTCTGAGCAGGACATAAAATTTTGTGTGCAGAGTGTTCCTGTTGTTAGCACTTAATGTTACAGTTACCAGTAAGGTCATGTGGGAACTATTCAGTGGGACTATTGAAGCATGCAAAGTTACTGGCATACAGAGCTGATCACTATGTGAGGGCAATGGAGACTGAAAGACAAAGAAAGTGCTTCAACTCAACAGTGATATACAAGTTCCTTGGGCTTTTTGTCACTAATTTATGTCAGGCACAAGGTGTTCCAAGGATCATGAAAATACAAGGAGTAGCTCAGAGTAAAATACCTTTGATTCCAAGTACTAAAATGAAGGGCTGTACAATGCTCATTTTTAACTGGCTGTGTCCAACAGGCAGTTCAGCTATAAAGTTAAATCATGTTCATAGGCACTTAAATAGTGTCCAAAAATCCAAATAAAATACAAACAAGTGAAGCTTGGTGTTTGCATTAATCTGGAGACAGCAGTGGAGAGCCCACCTGCCTGCACTAGGACTTGTACTGGAAGAGTCTCTTTGAATACAACTCTGTCAGCATATCCACCTAGTGGGTATTGAACTGCCTGCTACTTTGGGTTTTTGTTTTTTTTTTTGCTAATCGAGGTGCATTACTTCCTGGATGACATCAGCTAAAATGGGAAAAAAATAAGTCTCTGTGCAGTTGTTTTGCTGTGCTGGGTAAGGCTGGGTCCTACCCAGTTTTCTTATACCAACAAAACACTGGGCTGCATCCCTCCCATGGAAAGAAATACTGCTCCTGTGGATTCAGCTGCAGAATCAGGAATAATTTTTCAGCAATCATGCATAGGTCAAGCATTTATAGAAAGGTAGAACTGATACATGAGAAGTGGTGAGAGGAAGATTTGCATAATAAGAAACAAGACTCTTTTCTGTAGTAAATGTTCTGAATGGGGAAATTTGTTGCCTATTGACTGAAAGTCCTGGAAAAAATAACTCTTATCATAGTCCTTTTTTTTTTTTTAATCGACTTATACCTAATTTGTCATGGTTCCAGCCCTAGATCTTGTCTAGTGATAAGGAATTAGCTTGCTTGGTCTGAAAGATACATGCAACAGATAAGAAGAGAATTAACAGTTGTCCCACTTTTAGGTCCATTCAGCTGAGACAGAGATACTGACTGATACATCTTTTTGGATAGTGAGTTTGTAACAATGCCACTCCCTTGCAAGGGGTTCCCAGTGTTACCTTCTGGTTAAGACTACTGTAAAAAAACGCCTGACAGCTTCTTTTTGAAATGCAATACTTTTACGCAGCTTTCAGAGATACTTTTAACATGCTTGCCTTTGGGAATGTGACTTACAAACCCAATTTAGACATCCAGCTCTTCCTAGATTAAAGCAACGTGGCACAGATTTAGGGTTCCCAGGGCACACAAGCTGGACTCATAATGCCGAACGTGCTGTTTGGAAGGAGGCTTCGACCATTTGAGGACCAGATGTGTATGAAATTGCTCTCTATCTCTCTGATTCTGACAGTTGGCTGCAGTTCTGAATTCAGTCTGTGAGGAAAGTGTGATTCACAGCCACAAAAACTTTGTTCAATCTCCAGTGTTTTGAGAATACAGGACTGCCTGATGCTTTTCTTTCAGGGCTCAGAAGAGAGAAGTGTTGACCACTTATTTAGAGTCCTCTGGCTAGAGCACTTGCTCAGGAGTTGGAGATCTGTGTTTGACATGTTCTGTAGTCTTGGGGGATTCAAATTGTCTTCTTTTGCAGTGGAACATGTACATCCCCCACCACCATTACTTTTGAAGTAGTGCTATGACTCAGAGACGAGTGCAGGACTTTAAAGGCAAAGAGGAGGGAAGTTTTCCACTGAGCATTGCTTAACAACCCTGAAGTAAGAATGCTCCATTGCCAGAGGAGCCTACAGCCAAAGAGCTAGGCCACTAGTCTGAGAGATGGGAGACAGCTGATTATCTCCTTCCCAGTGAGATGGGTGTTGAAATTTGGTCTCCAATTTGAGGATGGAAAAAAGAATAAAGAAAATTAAATTTTTTCACATCCTTTCACAAACATCTCCTCTAGCCTAACACATGAGATGATTGTGGCTAACAACTAAACTTTATGAATAATGTAGAAATAAATGTATTATCAGGAACATGAAGGTGTAGGCTCACAAACCTTCATAAACTTTTTCAACTCTTTTCCAGCATGGCTGTCAATACTACAAGAGGTCTCTTTTCTACCAGTATCATTGGAAATATCTTCCATCCCTACCTGAGGGAGAGGATCATTCATTTCTCCAAATGAAATCTCTGTAGTGCAAGCAGCTTTCAATGTTTATTGGGAGGCTTTGCTGGAAGCACTCAGGTAAGCATCCAGTTAAGGACAGAAAAGCTTTCCTCTTTCTCTCCTCCCTAAGATTTCAGAAGGCACAGAAAATGAACTGCAAGAAATGCTGTCTGAAGAAAATATTTGACTCTTTTAAAACATGAAAGTTTAAAATAATTGTCTTCAACACTGCAAGAAACCTGAATCTAGAATTTGAACTGTGACTGCTTGCACTATTGTATTCAGTAGTAGCATGAAGTATATCATACTCAGCCTCAGATGGCATCTTTGAGAATATCTCACTTTGGTTCTGGCTTTTTAAACTTCTGTAATTGTTTTAGTTAGAGACTTTTGCACTCCCACAAAGCAAGCAGACATGGTTTGCTTTTCAATGTGCAAGGGAGAAGAATACAGAGGTAAACATAAAAGTAATGGAAAGAAAAAGAACTACAAACTTTATTCCTCTTTTCAGAAATTTATTAATATTCACATCCTTGAAGAAAATTTTAGCCATGGAACTAAGAAATGGAAGCTAGCTCTTATGGTATTTTAGCATTTAAGATTCAGAATCTCATGTAATTATTTGCATAGGAATTGAGGATGAAGTTGTTTGGAGACATCCCATGAAATTCCATCTGAACCTTAGATCTTTAAGAGATTAAAAGTCATGACAGGTACATATTCTCTTCACTTCTTCCTCAGAAGTGAAGAGACTGCTGCTACCTAGAGTGAGTACTGTTCTTTTTCTTCCTGCCTCCTATTTCATACCTACAATCCCCAGGAAAGGTAAAAGGCCACCAGATTGTTCATATATTTAAGGGACAAATCTCAGTGGATTGTGACTGAAAGTGGTTTACTGTTGTGGTTTCCTTTGGACTTAATTATCTCCAATAGCACTAAAATATATTATGCCAGAACCATGACTGTATCAACTAAAGGAACTCCCAACAGCTCTTTTTTCACTGTCTTTAAGTTTGTATATCACATTTATAGGTATGGGTTTAATAGATTCTGACAAGATTAAATCAAGACAAGAAGGCAAAATTTTTTAAGAGGGTCCTTGGAAAACAGATTTCCCGTGCTTTCCAAGGTGGTTTTGTTTTCCTGAACCAGAGGGGATATGTGTTGGCAGAAAACAAGATATAGCCATTGGAGCTGGTGTTTGTAGCCATTTAACAGCAAAACAGATCTGGTGCTGTTAGTGTGTAGCCTCAGGGAAAGGTGGTGAGAGCAGAGATTTCTAATCTGATAAACCTTCTAAGGAGTAAAAATGTGGTATAATATATGACTAAAAGTATCAACAAGAAATCTTAAAAGCAAAGGACACTGTGAATTACTCATTTATTTCATTATGTTGGCCGTGCTTAATTTGAACAAAATTTTCATTCCCTATTCAATGGCTCCCTGACTATTTAATAAAAACCAATGTTCCTGAGTTTTTTTCAGCCTGAACACATGTGGTGACACATGGATTATGTAAATTGCCCTCATGTAATAGTTGAAGTGATGTCCTTGTGCCTCTCTTCCCAATGTATTTCCCTAACCAGATGAGTTAATTCTGCTTTAACAGCACATTTTAATAGAAGAAGTACAGATGTGGTTTACTGACTGTGCCTTGTTTGACTGCACCATCGCTATGAATATATTTAATTTTTGAGTCTATTTTAAAGGTTCTTTCTCTTTCTGTAAATGTGTTATGGATTTGGGGTTATAAGCAATATTTAGGTATCTCTTTAGTTAATCTTTGCTATTGAAAATATTCCTCTGCTTACTGGCTTCATCATCTGGAATACAGTGGTGCACTTTTCCCCAATGGTTGTAAATAAGACACATTTTTGTTTCATAGACTTTTGCTTAAAAGTGTGGCCAGCTCCACCAGCCCTTGATGGATTCCCTTACTCCAAGCCACAGAAGCCTTTTGGTGACAAAGGGTTAATCTTTTTTTTTGCTTTCCTGTCTGTGCCATGTGTGTTCTGACTCACCTCTTCACATACTGATATTGCATCAGAAGTATCCAGCTACCACCTGATGGGCTGTATTAATTTTTTCTTTGCAAAATCCCTCCCCAAGTAATGGCTGTCATCTGCAAACTGGCAGATGGTGCATGTGCACACAACACACACGTGACTGCTCAGATCTTACACAGTTGTGTATTATTTGTCTTCCCAAAATGAAATCCAGGGGTTTCAGCCTCAGTTCAGATCTGATCCTTTATCCTGCTGAAAAGCCTCTGTTTGATTTACCGCTTGGGCTAAATGATGCAGGGAAAAAAAAAATTGGTGTTAATCTGACCTTTGCTCTTGCTGTTTGTCTAGACCAATATCTTACTGAAAACCTTGATAAGAAAAATAGTTTTGCCATTTTTTGTCTGTGTGAGGGTGAACCTTAGTTTCCTCAGCTGTAAAGTAAGACCTAATCTATTTCACAGTGAGACCTAATATATGGAGTTTACTTTGATATCCTTTGGTGAAATATAGTTTTGGGGTGCAAAGTTTAGCTTAGTTTTCCTTAGAAATTAAATTCTTCCTCATTTTCAATGCTCAGTTACTTATCCAAGGACTTGTAGTATACCAGGGACAGTGTATCCTGGGCCAGTTCTGGTTCATTTCACTTTTTTGGCTGTGTTCCAGTTCCTGTGGTCTCCTTTCTCCCCCACATATGTCCAATTGTCCCTGAGCCTTCTGCTTTATTGACAGCTGTAGTACTTCAATGTCATCTGATGCTCTGGTTCATTGCTGCAACCCTGAGCTTGCAGTGTATAATGCTTAGCCAAATAGAGGGCATCTCTGAGTGCATTATGTCCCTCAAAAGCACCAAAGTGCGAGATCCCAAACACAAGAATGACAAGATTGAAGTAGCATTCCAACAGGAAGATTTCAATTTAAGATGAGACTCAGGAAAATATTTAAGGGTGAAAAGGAAAGATAACTATTCAGTCAGAAACAAAATGTTTTTTAAGGAAATCCTTCTCTCTCAAAAAAGATGCAGAAAACTGAATAATGTATTTTTGACTTTCAGAGTGTTATCTGTGGCATGAAGGTCTCCATGCATGTCTTGAGGAAACGGTAAATGTTTGTATGTGAGTCAAATCTACAAAGTGGGGGACAAGTGGTACAAGGTCCTCTAAGATTTTAGTAGTTTCATGCCTCTGCATGTTTCTCTAGTTCTCTTTTATACGAGCTATTCCTTTAATGTCCCTGCCAGCAGGGTGGGAATCTGCCTTTGGCACAGTTGCAAATGTGGAAGGTAACAGTCTAACAGTGAATGAACAACAATATATTTAGATACTGTATCTACCATAAGAGGTAATATGTGCTATTTTCTCAAGTTCACGAGTGACTGGCTACATTTGAAAAATGTGCATAGTCTGTTCCTTATTTTTGACTCATCATTGACACTAGCTATTTTGCTCAAATGAAAATAATTGGCTCTTCTTTCCCCTTATATATTCAAATCAACAGACGAGAGACAGCAAAATTAGTTAATTGTTAACGTATGTACATGAACACAGAGGACAAATTCCAAACAGAACAGAATGAGGCATCTGGGTAAGATTCTCCTAGAATCACCCATTTAATGCAGGTTTACCTTGTTCCACCTTTCTCCCCCGTGGGTTAGCATAGACGCAAATAATTTTCATGGCCATACACCTTATTATTGACCTATATTAGGAAGACATTGATTTGCAGACTGCCCTGGAAAACAGATCTTTGAAATTAGATTTTTTTTTTCTTTATCAGTGAGGGGTGTTTCCTGATGGACAACAAAATTTACCACACCCCATTTAATCATCTGCGAGTAATTTATTCTTCTCTCTAGTTGTAGTGGAAGAATAAATCCATCCTAGTTAGCAGCAGGGTAAAGTCATGTTTCCCTAATGTTTTGGGCTGTCATGACCTATCCCATGCCTCTGTGAGAGCTGGAACAGACAACTTTTGAACAAACAGGCAGAGTGGTCTTTAGAAATCTTTATCAGAAGTGGTTTGGTGTTGTGATGTCTTCCACTACAATCTCGCCATATCTCTTCAAAGAAAGATTTTCTGTCTTGTGTTGCCTCACATTTCCTCCTCTCTTTTGGTTCATAGTGACATTTGATAGTGCAGAAGTCAGGTGCACAGGAAAATAAATAGTTAAGTGTTTTCCTCAGATTGACTAGCACTATGCTGTTTTGTTCTGGTTTTGAGAAGGGCGGTTGCAGTGGGGAAGGCCAGTGCTGACTTGTCCTCTCACCAGTCCTGTCCTATTAAGAGTCCAGCTGGGGCTGTAAAGGGGCCTCCACAAGGCACTTCAGAAACCACACCTTTACCATCAAGGTCTTTTTGCACCTCTGGCTGTTCGCTCCATCACTGATGTGTTTGTGCCACATGTAGCCATCCTCTGGTCTCACAGACAGGCAATAGCTTTATGTAAGTCCATTGCCCATCAGGCAACGATGCAACACTCAGGCTATAGGCTTACCTACAGTGTGTCCCTATGTCCAGTTGTCCTGAAGGACAATGGGCACTATCCCATCCTTTTGTAATCTTCACAGAAGAAAACATCTCCCCACAGCCTGGAGATGGCTCTATTGGTATATTCTGCAAGGGTCATTGGTCCAGTAATTTCCTTCTCTGAGGGGAAACTAGAGGCCTGACAGACCATAAATCAGGATTGTCAACACAAATGTGATTTGTCCATGGAATATGGACCATGTGGTAAATGGACTGCTGGGAAAATGAAAGCAGAGAGAAGTTCTTATGGATGTGTTTGTGTGGAAGGAAAAGAGGGAATAAATATAAAGCAGGCTTTTGGAAACAAAAATCTTTCCCTGAGGCACCATGTCAGGAAACCAGATGCCGTCACAAGACATTATTTATTGTCAGCTAGAGTTACAACCCACAGTTGGACAGGATGTCTTTACAGCTGTTGCTTGCACTAGCCAGAGGCAAGAAGGAGACCTTAAACCAGCTCTCCCTCATGCCCTCTGCACACCAGCATTTCTTACCCTACTGACTTGTGATCATCCAGATTTGACCATGATGGTGCACAGTAATCAGGGAAGATGCAGAAATGGTGTAAGCCTTTCAAAGTTACAGATTTGGCCTTTCTTAGGGCCAGTTTTGTGACTGTTAATCCTGTTAGACAATGCCTGATTCCATTCTATTTTAGTCAGTTGTATTTCTTACTGGGATGTAGAAATAATCTGTGTGGTGGAGTATCAGTTGTGTGCTCTGAACCCTTGACTAACAAATTCTACACAGGAGCAGAGTTGTTCCCTGCAGCTGAATCTGTTTATAAGCATTGTTGGAGGTTAAGCCACTGGGACAGCAGTGTTTCTGCCACGCTGGTCTGTGGCTTGTGAATGGTTAATGCAGTGAATTAAATACTGAGATGAATGCCTCAAAATATAAGTAAAGCAGACTACTAAGAACAAGGAAACGTGAATGGGTTGCTTTATGTTAATGCATCAACATAAAGTGAGTTACTCTACTGTCCTTCCCAAAACAGGATGGATGGTTATAGAAAGTGGATCCATAAATAGAAGTTGCTGAGTTGTGTCCTGTGTCAGGCCTGTCTAGTGCTCCTTATCCTTTGCTCCTTCAATTTTTAGCTGTGGAGATTTAATCTGAGCTGCTTGTCATTGAGATGGAGAAATAGAGCAAAGACAGTCTAAGCATTTGAGAATCTGGGAAGTAACCAGCTTTAAAATTAAAAAATACCAGCCAGATGTTTTTACAATAGTAATAAAATCATACATTGTGTTGGAGTGGCCCTGTCTGTATGCTAGGTATCCACCAAAGCTGCTCTATTCCTGTTCTCTTTGGATGGACAGGGGACAAAATATAATGAAAGGCTTCTGAGTTGAGATAAGAACAGGGAGATATCACTTACCAGTTATCATCACAGGCTAAAGAGACTTGACTTGGAGAAATCAATTGAAATTATTACCAGTCAGATCAGAGTAGCATAATGAGAAATAAAATCAAATTTTAAAAACACCTTCCCCCCACCACTCCTTTCCTCTCCGGCTCAACTTTTCTCCTGGATTCTCTGCCCACTCCCCTACAGTTGTGCAGGAGGATGGAGAAGGCAGGTTTCAGTCAGTTCATCACACATTTCTCACACCCCTTTCTCCTCAGTGGGGGGACTCCTCACACACTTCACCTGGTCCAGTGTGGTGTCTCCCTCATGGGAGACAGTCTTCCATGAATTCCTCCAATGTGAGTCCTTCCCACATGCTGCAGTTCCTCACAAACTGCTCCAGCATGTGTCCCTTCCATGGAGTGCAGTCCTTCAGGTACAGACTTCTCTGGCCATGGTTCCCCATGGAGTCACAAGTCCTGCCAGAAGCCTTGTCCAGCACAGGCACTCCTCTCCACAGGCCCATAGCTCCTGCCAAGACTCTCCTGTAGCATGGGCTTCCCATGGGGTTGCAGCCTCCTTGGGTTATTCACCTGTTCCAGGGTGGGGTATTTCATGGGCTCTGGGTGGATCTCTGCTCCCCATGGACCTCCCTGGGCTCTGGGTGGATCTCTNGGTCTGGGTGGACGCCTGCGCCCTATGGATCTCCCGGGGCTGCAGGGGCACAGCTGCCTTGCCATAGCTGCACCAGGGGCTGCAGGGGAATCTCTGCTCCAGAGCCTGCAGCACCTCCTTCTTCACTGAGCTTAGTGTCTGCAGGGCTCTTCCTCTCACACATGCTCACACTTCTCTCCAGCTGCAGTTGTGCCAGGTGAATGGAGCTTTGAACATCCTGATTTACTGCAGGGTGTCCTTGCCCATGGCAGATGGATTGGAACTAAGTGATCTTTTAAGTTCTCTTCCAACATAAACCATTATTTCTATGATTCTACAACTGAAAACTCCACTGTGTGAATTGAAGTGCATAAAACTCCAATGAACCAATGAAGGGACAAGCAAAAATGCTTGCTGCCTTTTTTTTTTTTTCCTAGGTGCAGAACTCAGGTGTTTGTAAACATAAAACATATCTTGTGATCAATTATACTCAGGTTGATTATAGTAATCAAAAGGGATCTTGAGGTCAACCTCTAGTGCTCTGTAGACTGTTAAAATGTGTTTCAGTTTCACTTAGTCTCAAGTACTGAGTCAGAGGGGTGTGGCTCTGCTTGGGCCTTGATGAAGATTAATTTTCAGAATGTAGTGGAATATAGGACTGAAATAATGTTGATAAATGAAGGAACAAATCAAGAAGAGGAAAGTTTATGCTTGACCATCTTTTGAGTGTTCTTTAACCAAGTCCTGTGATCCCACTAAATCTCCAGCTTCTTCCTTCTATTCAGGTATATGGGTAGTCATACACCTTCTTTCCCTCCCCTCTTTCTTTTACCTTAATTATTTTCCTCATTAGACTAAAATGCATTAAAAAGTTACTGAGAAACTTCAGTGAGTGTTGGATACAGTCACATCTAGGTATCAGAAAGTACCTACAGTATTCCATAATCAAAAATAACTTCTAGTAATTTTTATATTAAATATAAACTATTGGTATAGAACTCTTGATTCCATATATGATCTTGATGTCTTAGAAAAATTTCTATTCTAAGGTAATAATATAGTTTTTAATATGGATGTTAGAATCAGCTGATGCTTCTTCTGTTGTAATTTGTCATTCTTCTTGCCTGTGAATTAGGAGGTTAAGACACTGAGTAGTCCAGTAAGTATATATTAAAAAGATATATGTAAACATAATTTGTTGCTAATAAATATTACAGAAAACACCTGCAAAACAACATAAATTGAAGTCAAGTTTGCTCTTTCCTTTTCTGACTCCTTATAAAGATAAACAAAGTAAGGGGAAAAGGTAAACTCTGGAGGAAGGCTACCCTCACTCTGGTAAGTGTCATTTCCATGGACTCCTGTGTAGTCAGTGGGAAAAGAGAAGCCCTTTCAGATTTAATGAAGTATAGCTGCTTTGAGCTTTTGTTCTGAATCTTTCCTGGAAGAGATGATGTCTCTCCATCTGCAACAGAGAAAATTCCTGGGGCTTATAGAGTAATCATAGAATCATTGCCCAGGAGTGACAGACAAGCACCAGTAGTTTCTTCCAGAGATGTAGGAAAGCTCTGGAGATTATATTTTTTGAATTGGATGGGGAAGCAGGCAAGTGATTTAACTGGTGTATAATATCAAGAGAAAGACCACTCTTGCCTGACAGCAGTATGTGCTTGTCTGTATCCTTGCTCATAAAGCATGGACTATTAGTGAAAACAGGCTTTTCTCTCCTACAGTCTTCTCACAAGCACTGAGTAAAACATTAGAACATGCATGCAGTTTCCAGTCACTGTGCTAATGAAAAGAAACTGAATTGCACTCAGAAAGGTTACTGTCACAATGTTGCTTCAAAAGCAGTGGTGGTATGCACTGAGCTGCTGGTCATTATCAGTTTTCTTGACTGTAGTCCTGATAAGTGATCTTTTTCTACCCCCAATGATTTACATCCATCCCTTACTGGAGATGCATCCTATAGTTCTGATCATCCTTTGCCTTTCAGCTTTGCAAGGAACTTTTAATCCTGTGAACAGGTAATAGAGTGTCCACAGCCTGGTCTGGCAGTGCACTGGCTCTATCTGGGCACTGATAGCCTGTGCTGTTCAGCTGTATTTAAACTGATGTAAACAAGAATGGACTCAGCCCCCCAATACCTTGGAAGTTCTCTTTTTCCCTCAAGCCACTGCTTGTTATATTACCTCAAAAAATTATTTCTCTCTCATAAAAGTTATCTCCATGTAAAGCCCCTCCTGAGCAGTGGCTCAGGCAGACAAGTTTTTTGTGTGGTGAAGCTCCTTCCTTATGAATGCATCACTGTGAAGAACAGAGAGAGTTTAACATGCTTCAGGAGAAAAACTTCCCAGCTTACTCAAATATAGTATGGCAGTAGTTTTTCCATTAGGGCAGGGAAAAAATAGTAATCTGTTGTGGCTGGCATTAACACAAGTTAATATCTTCTTTAAAATCAGTGTATTTGCAATTGAAGGGCTCGCTCTGCCCTTGGCCTTTCTTTACCTTTAGACACACTCCTTTTTCTTGTTCAAGGTGTAATTAAACAGCAATAATATTTTATTATTGAATTTAGCTGGATTTTAATAGGTGACCTAGAGATCAAAACTTCAGACTCTGTTACTTACTAAGAGTCATTTGAATCCCTGATGGTTTTATTATTTAGTACCTGGACTTAGATATTTTCTTTCATTTCACAAAGGTGATTTTGACGTGTCTTTTGTGATTTAGAAGCTACCTTTTATTGCAGGGCAAATGTAGTATGCTTATTCACCACTTTGCCATGACAAACATTAGTCTTCTGAGGCAGGATTTATCAGTATAAGCTTTATTTCCCTAGCTTTCCATTAAGCAAGTGCTATAGGCTGGTGTTTCACAGGGTATGAAAATGTAGAATAGATATTGGTAAAATATGTTTTTGCTTATATGTAATTACAACAGCTTTATATGAAACACAAAGTGTAATTTTCAGATGGGCACATTCTTTTTCTAGCACAAGATACTCAAACTGCAGGAAGCTCTTAGTTGCAAGAATATTTGACACTCTTTTAGTGGAAACAAGTGAACAAATAAAGATGTATGGGCTGAAAATTGCATTTAAAAGTAAATAGCACACCTATAGCATAATAAGTAATCTCATGCGTCTGAGTGTCAGTGGCATAAGAAAATACTATTTGGAGGCTAAAAGTAGAATACTGGAACTATTCAATTTCTTCTTCTGTTCTTCAACAGTGACTGGAAGAACCATACAGCTAAATTTTCAGGACTGAATTGGAATCCCATGTAAACATTATGTTTTGCTTTTTAACAAGAAAGTTGTGCTTTTTAACAAAATCTTTTTTATAGTATATTA
>VZTT01032723.1:1687-28677 GCA_013400855.1 Buphagus erythrorhynchus | reverse complement strand
TTTTATATTATAATGAATATACTGCTTGTGAAGCAATGTATTTAAAAACATAATTTAAAAATAAGTCCTTTAAAACTCAGAAAGTTTTAGGAGTAAAAGTCAGGCCTTGTGTGACATTTCTAGGTACCATATTTATAAAAAGTAACTTAACTTCATCTTGGCAGGTTCTAACCAGACAACAGCTTTGCAGAGTTGATTGTATTGCTGAGCTGATGCTGAAGGAGCAAAACCTAAAGGCAATTTGTAACTAATAGGTCAGTCTGTTTTTCCTCATGCATTATAAATTTGTGTGAAGAAAATAAACTTTTTTATAAAGGCTTTTGATGGGTATTTAAGACTCCAACAGCTCAATCTTGCATTTGTTTTAATTTTCCATGTGTTACATTACTGTTTGGAATGAACAGGAAGATTTTTGTTATCCAAGTATTCTGGTAACACTTAGGTCATATCTTTTAGTTGAGGCATTTAAGTTGCATCTTTTACAGTTTACATATCTGCAATTACAGGGACCAGATTTTTCACTGTCAGGCTTAATGTAGCCTAAACAACATCATAGTCCCACAGAAGTTAAAAAACCTTTACCTACTAAATTGTTGTTTATTTTTCCTTGTTATAAATATCTATGAAACTTGTGGAAAGAACAAGCCCAAGAGCTCTTTCCAGCTCATTGATTCAGGTAGGAGCTGTGGGGATATATTTGTGCACACATGTCACCCCTCTTTTCTGTGTTTTGATTTCCCAGGAAATCACAGCTCTAACATACATGCATTATTAGGGAAACAGGACTATGGAGCACAGGGCAAACATCTATGCTATGTTACACAGATCCAGGATGGATCATGAAAGTACAAAATTTACAGATCCAAATGGCAATATGGGAGAAAATAAACTGACACACAGCAAAGCAAAAGATTTGAGCACCTTTTATAGCAGTGGGTCTTATATGGCCCAAGTGAATAGGATTTGGGATTGAAATTTATAGGAAGGAGCAAGATCTAAATTTTGGGGATTTTTTGTTCAACTGTACTGTAGTCCTGTATTTCTGCTGCCCAGGAAGGAGTCATAGCGGTGTCTTTGATACAATACCAGGCAAGAAGCTGCACGCTTACCAGAGCTATTATCTGTATCTTTAACTACATATATATCGGCATACAGAAATATATAATTTAAATACAACCTTGCAATAAACAGAAGTCCTGTCTGAGCTAAGTAATATTTTTTATGTTTTCAGACTCCTGAGAGTTGTTCAACTGTTCTGTGGCAATGTAATTAAAAGTAGAGCATTGTTTAGGGCAAATGAGACTGTCCTCATGAATAACTTATATTCTGCAAGAGCAGACTTTGTGTCAGCATATATAGAACAGCCAGAAAATAAAGCCATGGATACTTCATTTGCACAGCTTAAAACCAATGGGCATTCTTTCATTTTTCACATGAGCTCCTTAACCAGAAAAAATATGTTTGTCTATGCGGTTAAAAAAGAGGCACTTCAAAGAAGCAGAGCCCAAGGGAAAGAAGATGGCACCAAAAATGAAAGGATAAGGCACTTTTTGGTCTAGAAATAGCGTGGAATTGTTTTCTGCCTTTCACACAGGTGAGATAGAGGTCTGCATAAATATATTTCTAGAAAAGATATAAGCAAAAGTGTTTCTCGGAATGTCACATGGCAGTTAATCTTTTTGTTAATCGGCATCTTTTATCTGACACCCCAATTCTAGTTCCAGGTACAGATTTTTTCACCTGTACTCCATGGATTTTGTTTACTGTGTTGCCACTGTACAAAACCCCCCAGTAGTAACATAGCACCCCTCAAGTCAGAAAATACTGATATATTTACACCCCCCTCCACCCCCATGAACATTTTACTGTTTTCCTCATTTTTTTGGAATACGATTTTATTACTGTGAAAGTAAAATCTATTGCCAGATTAATTTTTCAACCATTTCTATCTGCCTTAAATATAAAGGTAAAAGTCCTAGAGAATGATGGGAGATAGCAGAATGACTTTATATCTTTTCTGGAAGGAGAGAGGTATTGAAATACGTAGCATTTATTAAGAAATTTTAGTGAGATTATGTAATTCTGTCTGGATTTTTGATCTACATTTTAACATGAAATTTGGATCAACTTATAGAGATTTTCATTCAGAGAAGCTTTCCTGCATGTTAAGTTGACTCCAGTGCATGAAAGGACATGATCTGGAGGGCCTTGTAGGCGCTATGCTTGTATCCAGTATGGGCAGCTTCCTTACAGAGCACAGTCATGTTCCTGCCTCCTGATTCACAAGGTTTTGTTATAAGAAAGACTTAATAATAGAGACCATAAAGTAATTCTGTTTTATTTTTGCAGCTTGAAGAGACACTATGCCTTTTTGTTGTAAAAACTCCTGAAAAACATGTGCTTTTAACTATGTGACATAATCTTGCTTTTCAATAAAGGCTTTATTTCCAGCAGCACCAGCAGGAAGAACAGAATCTCCTTTACTAGTCTGTTAACTGCAGATCAGGAAATGAGGGAGAAGGCCACATCCTAATTCCTGACCACCCACAGGTCAGCACCTGTGTGCTGATGATCACACTGGTCAGTGCCTTTCGGCACAGCTGCACCCTGGTGTGAGCTTCTTCCTTTCTCCATCTCCACCTTACCAGATACCTGATTGCAGGATAAAGAACCCCATGGTTCGCTATGGGTTAGTTGTGTGCTTGCAGGGCCCAGGAGCAGATGGGAAGATGCAAAAGGAGCAGCTCCCCTTTGCCTATAGGACCAGAGGTAGGCAAAGCTTTATGTCATTTAGTCCTGCACATACATCCTTGTTGAAAGCTGATGCAGAAGTTGGCTACAGACTACCTGAATTCCATCACCAGGATGATATTCCCCTTCTTCTCCCATGCTGAGAGTGAAGCAGGACCAGGACTGTGAAAAGCAGCTCTTTTCTGTCTGTGTAAAGGGAATTTTTCTGCACCTTTAGCAGATAGCTGGGATAGTTACAGGGTAAAAATGACAAATTACTAGCATAGTACAGGGAGACGAATCTTAACAAGAAATTGCAGAGATTACCTATAATTTTTACTGAGCAAAAAACATGCTATTTTATTACTTTCCAGTAAACTAGCTCAGTTTCTTTTGAGAAGAGGGAGATTTAGATGAAACGGTATTTGGGTGGAGATCCATTTAATAACATTTTATGACATACTATTTTTTACAACAAGCATAAGGCTTGTCATTTTTACTTGTCTACCATACGAAGAATGACAGTCTGTTTGAACACTATAAGACTACAGTTAAGGCAAGGAATTTTTTCCTCTGTCTGCATTTTCAAAGCAGGGCTGAGGTGAGGGAAGCAGATAACTAGAGGTGAGCTGACAGTGTACCTACCATCTGAGCACTTGAAAAGTCATGTCTGAAATTAGAGCGTAAAATCTCACCCAAATGCTTCATCTACTCCACTCTCACCTCACTCAGAGTGCTGTGTCCAGCTCTGGGCTTCCTAGCACGAGGATGTGGATCTGCTGGAGCAAGTCCACAGGAGGGCCCCAAAAATGATCGGAGGGCTGGAGCACTTCTCTAAGGACAGGCTGAGACAGTTGGTGTTGTTTTCCATGGAGAAGACTTGGGATACCTTAGATCAGCCTTCCAGTACCTAAAGGGTAGCTGGAGAAGGAGTTTTCACAAAGGCATGTAATGATAGGACAAAGGTCAGTGGCTTCAAGCTGAAAGAGGGTAGATTTAGGCAAAATATTAGGAAAAAATGCGAGGGTGGTGAGGCACTGCAACAGGTTGCCCAGAGAAATTGTGGATAGCCCAACCTAGTTCCGGTTGGCTGTGGCTTTGAGTAGTCTGGCCTGGTGGAAGGTGTCCCTACAAATGGCAAGAGGGTTGGAACTAGATGATCTTTAAGATCTCTTCCAACCGGAACCATTCCAGTTCTTGCTGTGCTGATAGACTTAACTCCCTCTTTGTTCCCTCATGCAGATCACCTCCGCCCTGCTGTGAGTCAGTCAGTGCAAGGAGAAGTGGTGCCACTTCAGGGCTATGGACCCCTCTGAGATGAACCCTTTCTGGACTGAAAAGTGGATGGAGCACGTTTGCTCACCCCTGATGTCTGCACATGCACTCCTCACCCTGCTGATGAATTTGTGTACGCGGGTGTCCTGGTTCTGGCCGGGACAGGGTTAATTTTTGCCATAGCCAGGAGGTGTCATGGCTCAGACCCAGAGGTTATTCCAAATCACCTCACATCGGGGCCAGGGCAGGGGAAGGAGTCTCTTCCGAGGAGAAGGGCACTCTCCTGGTCGGGGTGGCTGCGGTTGGGTGGTTGGGTCTGGGCTCCCTGGTGAGCATTTTGCATGTGAATCAGTCTCTCCTTTGTACACTTTTGTTTTTAACACTCTTGCTGTTACTGTTTGTTTTCTAATCTCATTGCCGTTGCCAGTAAATTGTTCTTATCTCCACCTGTGATCTTTACCTTTTGTGCCTCCAATTCTCCTCTCTGTCCTGCGGCAGGTGGGAATGGAGGGGGGACTGAACAGCACGGGGTTTTAGTCACAGCACTAAATTGGAGAATACCTTCCTAAACCACAACAATGGGTCAGGTTATGGATGGCAGCGAAGTCTGGGGTACCCATTTTTTGCCGTTTGTCTCCCCTGCGCTGAGAACAGCAATGGATGAAGCCAGGAACCTTCCTGCATAGATGTGAGTTGTTCTTAGGGTTTGTTTTTTTTTTTGAGATTTGTCCACAGTAACAGAAGTAGCAAGTAGTTTATTGAATCCTTCACCATTTTTTTCCAGCCTTTAAGAGCTGAAAACACTTTACAGACAGCATTAACTTCATTTAAATAAAGCTTCATTTAAATATCATATTCTATGACATAATTAAATTAGTTACCATATCTCTGTCACTCTGAGTTTATGTTTGTTAGGAGAAAGTTTATACTGCTAACTGCAGTGGCTTATTAGTTGCTTGTCAGAAGTATGATTTTTAAGTTACTTCAGAAACAATTATTTAAAGAGGCTGTATAAACATTCTTCAATTAGAATTAGGAAATACACATAAAAAAATTTAGGCTCCACCTTAAAGATGTAATGGCTATTACATTTTAAGCTAAATGCCCTGTGTGGACATCCAACACTATTTGTGAGAAGGGATAACAGAAATTTGAAGCAGGCCACCAATTTTTTTCTGCAGGAAATTTTAATTCACTTGATTTATGGAATAATCTTAGCAGCAAGTGACAAGGCTGTAGGCAGTTGTTTCCTTGGATCTCAGTAGGATGGAGGTGAGAAGGAAAAACACAGTGGCCCATCACCTGTGTGGGAAATCTCAGAGAAAAGCACTATATCAGGTCTGGACTTCTAAGATTCCCAGCAGGGAGTTTGTCTTAAAATATGGATTTCCTTTCCTTCCTAGAACATTTTACACTAGTTCATTAATGTGGTGGGATTTCCTTAAGGATATATCAACAGGAACATCACAGCATGTCAGCTTCTTTCTATGTGTATCTGTTGCATTATTTTGGTCAGTCTGAAAAATACAAGATACTTACACTGGTGCCCATTACCAGGAGAATTCCTGGTTGCAGCTCCTTCATCTTTGGGTACATTTCAACACGGTGCAAGTACTCCACTCAGTATGTTGGAACCACAAGACGGGCCAGCAGAGCCTTACAGCGGGGAGGGCTAGAGTCAAGGCTTCTAGACATATGATTTAATATATCTATCATCAGCAAGCACAAGTTTAAACACACCTGCTGTAAAAAAAAAATCACTGACAAGGGCAATAATGCCAGCTTGTTATGCTTCTTGCTCTCCCTCGAGCACATCAGCCTTTAGCAGGCATTAAGATTTTTCAGTTTCTATCTCTTGTGCCAGTGGATGTGAATTGCAGCACTGTAATTTAAAATAGCAAACACATACTATGCAGCCTAAAATAATGAGAAATTTAGAACAACTGTACGGGCAGATGGTTTTATAGTTCCAGTATTCAAAAGAAGATAAAATGCTATTCAGTCTTGAATTATAAAAAAGCAGAGATCCTTTGAACTCATCCAACTATTGGACAGTCCTCATTACAAACAATCAGGTCCATATCTTTGGAAAAGTACTAATATCTTTTTTCAGAACAGCTGAAATTAAATGAACATAGAGATCTTATGAATTTTGAAGAGAACTATTTTCATGAAACCATGCAGCAAAAATTGATGCTAAGAGGGTGAATAGATCTCTTATTTGTGACAATTGAAAATACATGTGACTGCATCATTTAGAGGTGTTAGATTAATTTTTCTTTAGAGAGACCTTTGTTGAATAGAATAATTGTAGAATGATGTGTAATATCTGATTATTTCCAAGAGAATTAACTTTTTCATTATAATTTCTAAAGACTGACCAGCAGCAGTGTTTCTCCTGTCCTTAACAGGATACCAGGAACTGAGAAGCAATAAGCAGTTAGAAATCAGAAATCATCCCATGAATTTCCAATAAGCTTTAGCCTTTCAGTTATGCAGAGGACAATTACTGCATTTTTGCAACCACAATGAAGTTCACTAAAGTCATTACACTAAAGAACTTGTATCCTTTCCTGCTTTATTCTGCCAAATCTGAGCTCCTGATTTGCAATATCGTAGTCATCAGGCTGTGGAGGAAGTCTGAGGGTATTCCTTTCCCAGGACAGATTGCCTTGCTTTCATAATTGATTATTTGTCAGAATTTAATTCCTGTTCTTTTTCTATGATAACACTGAGGTAGTGACAAAAGAGTGATCTATGTGTTTTGGTGCTGAATCCTGACTGGGAAGACATGGGTTTCTTTCTCAGTTTTTCTCCAGATTTCCACTGTTGCTTTGTGCAAGTCACTAAGTCAGTCTCTGCTTTGCTTTGTCTAATAAAGCTGAATGCTAAGGAATTCCCAGATCATAGCTCTTGTCCAGAAAAATACCCAGCAATTTTGGATCCCTGAAAAGCTGTGGCCAAACAGTGGAGGTGAAGGGATCCCCAGAAATCAAATTAATTCCATTTAACTGGAAAAGAGGAAAAGGCAAATGATGAAAAAGAAGGTAAGCAGATGTATTTCTTTACATGACAGGCAGAAATATCCTTACACTCCTAGTACATTTTGTTTTATTTTCTCTGGTTGCATATAACCCAGCTTTTCTCAAATTACTCCATGTTGTTTTTTATTCAGTCTTTACAATTTGCTCAGCTTTTCTAGGCATTGATCTAATGAAACCTTTGAGAAGAAATCAGCAAGAAGAAGAAAGATCTGACCTATTCCTATTTACAGTACCATCTGTTCATTCCTGCTAGTGTATTTCTCAAGGCCAACATGTTTTTTTTTTTCTTTTTATCTTGAAAAAAAATTAAAAGTCTTAGTTGTCAGAAAATACAGGTTTATTGTCAATATGCCCAACAATCAAGGAATATAGCTTCTCTCCCCAGTAACAGTTTGCTCTCCTGCACAAATCACATCTCGCTGCTATCCTGGGCTCTTGGAGAGATGGGTCATTGCATCTTCATGAGGGGCACTGTAGTGACAAATGGTTGAATTCCTTCCACAGCTCTTTGTACATTAAGAAATGTAAAAACATATTTTCTTAAATTCATTTTCCTCCCAGGATTTCAGTCCCGTTGGATGTGTTCTTGCAGTCTTATGGCATAGTCCACAAGGAGCTAGGTTGTCTGGGAGTTTTCCCATTGATTTCATTATTTACATTGTTTCGCTTCACATTATTGACTCCTACGCACTGCAGTTCTGACCCTCAGGCTGAAAACTTTTAAAACGTGCAACTTCTGTCAGGAACACCTCATTTTCAATGAGAGTGAAGATTTGTGAGACCAGAAATATTACTGTGGCTTGAGTCAAAGGAAAACAACAATCTATATGCCCCTGCTTATTCTGCACATTTTATATCTCCCAGAAAAGACATATTAACACAGATTTACATTTTTATTTAGCCATTTTTAAATTTAATCTCTCCATCCTTCAGTAAATTAAGCACAGAAGCGTTCCTCGTGGCTTTTTTCCTCTCCTGTTTCTCCTCAATAGCTGTAGCAAGCTAAACATTGGCATCTGTTGCTCCAGCAAACATTTTGTGGTTTCCTAGTATCTGCAGGTGGCTGTGCTTGGCTGCATCTCCCAGTCCTACTGCTTCTGTTTCTCTGACAGAAAGATATAGAAGTAATAGCATACAGAAGGAGCATGGTCTGGAGAAAAAAATACCTTTTGGGGAGTTTATACCTTGCAGATAGAACAGCCTGGATATTATACTTTATATGAAAATTTTTGAGATTTCTTCTCTTTTCCTAGTTTATTTGGAGAGAAAAATTAGATATTTTTGTATTTATTTTGTTTATTTATTTATTTGGAGTGAAGGCACTAGCAGTGAGTAGTATGGGGGCATTCACACTGAATGGAAATCCTAATAATCTATTGTAGCCCAGGGAAAAGACCTTTTCCTACCCACATCTGATACAACTTCAGAACTGTTCAGCTGCAGCAGAGCAGAGACCTCTTGTATCTCTGAATTTGACACCAAAAACTCAACTTCCTCCATGTCCCATGTGAGACACTGGGGGATCTTTCCCAATGTCTTTCTACAACAATTATGCATTTTTTTAAACTCGAGATTTATGCTTTATTTTCTCCTCTAGTCCGGTCTCTGATTTTGATTTCTGCCTCTGATAATGGTTGACCATGCACCTTTGGACAGTTTCTTGATACATTTCTGTGTCTGCTGCCCAACTGCCTTTAAAAGAAAGTATCCCCAGTTTCCCTGAAATGCTTTACAATTATGGTAATAGCTGCATTTTGGTGTAAACTTGTAAATACATGGAAGAATGCAGAGTACAACTATAAATATGCCAACAGGTTCTTAGCTGAATTTAATTCCATTTTAAATAAGTAGGTATTTATTGCTTCTTGTGACTTTGCTTTCTATAGTGGAGTTAAGAAGGCAATACTGCAATGTATATGAGATAGATGGATAGATGCACATTTTTGTGTTTGAGAATATGTTAAAATTTTTATGTCTTCTTGCAGTGTTTTTTCAGCAGTTTGTTTTTGTTGGGTTTTAAATAAAAACCCCAAAACAAAACCAACCCAATTAAAAACCATGAGGGGCTATTTTAGAATGGGAAAAATAAATACTCCCAGTCATTTGTGCTTATTTCCCAGATGGCATACTATGAAGTTGTTACTACATAAGGTCTTTCTGCAGTTTATAACTCTAAGTACTACGTTTTGGTTGATTTTACTCACTATGTTTGCCACAAAGCTTACAGATACTTGTGTCATTTACTTGTAGTTACAAATCTACATGTGATTTTAAGGCATCATTTTTAAGGCAGGGTTGAACAAAAAGTAAATCATAACAAAGTCTGAGTGAATTAAAATGCACCCATGTATGATGTATTTCTCTGTCCATTGGGTTTTGTTGCCTTTAGAGGCTTTGTGTTGCACTTTGTGCTAAAAGCAGAGAGAAAGTTAAGGCAGTTTCTGACTGCTGTGTGATCAAACATATTGTAAACTTTTACCAGATGCACCATTAATTCTTTCTTTTTACCATTCCATTTCCTAAGAGAGAAAGTATTTTTGTCTCAGGAATCTTTGCATCATCTGTGGTATTTCACTTGATGAGGATGGCAAGATCTTCAGATAATATTGAAAAACACCTTCCCTTTGAGACTGCAACATTGCAGCCAGCAGGAATTTTGCTTCTGGAGAAAAGCAGGCATGGAGGTGGCAGTAGACAAACAGTGCTCACCTTATCCTCTGACTCTGCCTTCTGAGCAAAGCAAGAGCCTCCTAAACTCACTGAGATGATGGGACATGAACATGCTTTCCCTGGCTTTATGGCATCAAGGATGTCAGCCTATCTGCAGTGTAGGACAGCTCCAGTGTTGTGTGTCCCATGTGTGCATGTTTGTGTAGGTGATTTAAGCTGGCAGGTGTCTGAAGGCACCCAGAGATCTAGGGCACAGTAACATGCCACAAAGCGTGTTGCTTTCATCCTGTGGTCTTCCCCAGGGAAGACAGTGAGCTCAGAACGAGATGCTGAAGCTGCTTATTGTGCAATTTGTGTCGTCTCCTTCCCACAGTGCCAGTAAGCCATCCTGTGAGCTGCAGGGTGACCTCGAAAGTTTAATGCCTGATGCCACCCAGAAGCATCTCACAACGACATTTCTGGTCATGCAACGAGTTGCTTCCTCAGGCAGACCCAGGTGAGTATCTGCAGACAAGGTTGTCCATGTGGTTGGCCAGTTTTGACACACGGTTATGTGCTGTGTTTTTAACATGCTGCTGCAGTTTGGTTGGTCCCAGAGGTATAATGAACTACGGCATTCAGTTCAATGCTTTAAATTATAATTTCATAGAAATTCCATAGTTAAATATGTTAAACTTTTCATCTTCTTTTGATACTCTGAAAAGCCTTACATCCTTTTCATGCTGTGGTTCTTTCTGCTGATTCCTCTCCTTTCAGCATTCTCTTTTGGCCTCTCAAGTGCTTAGGGCAGTACAAAGTAAGTAATAAATAAATCAAGGCTCTTTGGTATTGTAAAGATGTGAAACTCTTACCATGTTCTCATGGGGGTATCATATACCATCATTCATAAAAAAATCCTGTGGTTAGACCAGATACTTAAGAGATTATCTCATTCACATTAAAAATCAAAGGCATGTGTTTAACACCTCTAGTGATTTTAATGGAGGCAGCTTTAAAACTTAAAAAAAAATGCTGTATCATTTCAAAATTTGAGAGTATCTGGTTCTGATTATAAAAGATTAAAAGCATTTAAAATTTGAGCTATAAAATATTAATTGTGCTTATTCCTTAAGTCAAATGCACTTTATATCTGTTTCTATGGTGATCATAATATAATGCACAGGGAATGTTAACAGGCTGAAGCAGACTGGATCCTGTGGTGATCTGAGCAACTCCTGGAAGGACTGAGGGTCCTTAGCTCTTGGCAGCAATAGAGTGGAATATATCAAAGGAAAAGCATTGCATGTTACCAGGTAAGGTCTTGCAACTTTTGCCAATTAGGAGCGGAATCTATTGTACAGTACTGCATGATCCTGTTAAAACCAGCCAGAAGTGACTCCACAGCAAGTGACAGCACCAAAGGTAAAAATCCTAGCCTGGGAAGCACAACAGGGTCTTGGTTCCTACTGGAATTTGCACACTTAATGCTTGTCAGCATAGATGCTTGTCTGTGTCACACCCAAATAGCCACTCAAAGCACTCAAAGCACCACTAATCCCCACAAATGCATTCCAAAGCTGGCATAAAGTGAAAATGAGCAGGACAGGACTTACAGTGTCACTCAGCAAGCCAGGGAGAAGTGGATTTTACTTCTGTTTTCAAGCAACTGGTAAGTGAAGTGAAGCTACTTCATTAATTCATTCTCTACCCTACTCTTTCCCTTCTTGTTTTCCCTTTTCTAGGACTTGCTCCTAATTTGTTTTCTACCATGGTTAGAATTTGTTTTCAAGGAAATATGAACTATTATTTTAATAAATATTAAATAAATGAAAAAAGAATAGGAAACATCATTTCCTATGTGAGCAGATCCAGGAAATTTGGGACAACATACATAGAAACTTGCCCCAAATATTTTTATATGTGTCTCATATACATACCTGTTAGGAGCTTATTTCTTCTTCCTCAGAAAACAAAAAAGGGAAATTGGATAGCAAATGTTCAGAGGACCTTGGTTCAGGAGTATTTTTACTTTAGTTCTCTGTTAAATGAAACTAGGATTCTTTATTACGTTAATTTTAATTGTATATATACTATTGAAATTTAATTTATATATATAGTAATTTTGAAAAATTATATCAATATATATGTCTTTAAGACATAAATGAACCAATGGTCCAATTTAATAAAAACTGAAACTTGATTTATTTAAGAAAATAATGCACAAAAAAATCATTCATCTGAGATTTTAATCCCTCTGTGTCTGGAGGTTCATTATTCCATTCCATTATTCCATTCCCTGCAAGAGATGCCCTGGACCCCAGGCCTACCCTCCAAACTAGTGTGAACATGACTCAGCTTTTTTAGGTTAAATATGAGGATATTTAAAGAGTTTTGTGGAAGGGACAGTATAGCCGGAGGTGCAATTTTATAAAATTGTATTTCTCTCTTGTGCTTCTGCCATAGAGTAGAAGTAGTAGGAAGTGGTTCTATTATTCATGAGGGCAGGTTCAATTTCATTCACCAAAACAACTTAATTGAAGCACTGCAAATATTAAGAAAGCATGATGCCTATTAAGATGAAATAGACTTGTCTTTTATCTGCTGTTTTAAATTTTAGTATAAAAATACAGGTGTAAAGAAGTGTGAAGGTTGGGAAAGATGTTTTTTCTTAAACAGACACTTGCCATCTTAGTGAAAAGCAGGACAGGTATTATAAGCATTTCAGCAAAGTGCTTATCACAGGCACTGAAACAAAAGCCTGCTGAATTCTAAGTTACAAACCTGGTCAGGAATTGACTGTAGGACCGTGCCTTTTTAAATCTCTTTCAAGAGCTACAATATGCCTTTGTGACTACTAATGTCAGAGAAAAACATGACATAGGCATCTCTGTAAGGTCCTTGCATACAAAAAACAAACACAGTTAAATTTATTTAAATGTGATAACATTTTTGTCTGCCTGGGTGCTCTGCCACCCACTCGTACAGAACTAAACCAGCACTGGTTTTGTAATTGCCTTGAGCCTATGGCTTCCTTATGGAAAGATCCAGAGCAGAGGAGCTGTGCCTCCACGTGCTGTGGAAAGCCAGGGCTCGGGTGGTGCTGGCAGTGACTGAGCAATGGCATTCTCCTGCCCAGAGACAGGTGAAGGGGTCGGCAGCATACCGACGAGCTCGGTGTCTGCGAGCCTCCAAACTCCACATGTAATTAAAGAAACTTTTCATATTTAATAGTATTTATCTTGTGTGTCAGATAACACTTGTTAAAACTCATCAGCTTTTCATTATCAAGATCATTAATGCTATTGGTGATACTGTGACTTGAATAGCTCTTCACTTGTTTGTCACAGCTGTGAATTGACTTTCTGATGACTAATTCAGTTGTAAATTTGCCTTTTCAAGAGCAAAACCAGAAGAATCAGGCCTATTGCTTACCTCAAATTCTTTTATTAACATTTCTTTTTTATGTAAGGCAATGTTAAGCCAGTGATTTTATGGGGAAGCTCTCTTTGGAAGGTCATATTTTCGAAGAGGTAGCATGCTGCCCAATAGAGCAGCTTTTTTGTGCATCCAAATTTTGCTGATCTTCCCATCTGTTCCCCCTGCTGTGATAGGACACCTAGCAAAAGGACCAGATCTTGATTTTTCCTGCATGTGCACACTTTGGCCTGCTAACTTTTGCATTAGTACCCCTATGTGTGATGGAAAGGACAAAATTGTGCTGGACTGGCAGGCAGGAAACTCGTCTGCTCTGTGCCTCCACTTTCACTGGCAGACTGAGCAATGGAGTTACTGAGACTGCTGCTATTTCAGAACAGAAGGGCAGGTTAAAAACTTCATTTATTTATTTATTTTTTTAAATCTTTACGTACACAAGCCCTCAATATCAATTTGATCTTGTACAGGGCTTTAGATGGACAGGTGATCTTAGATTTTTGGACCAGAAGTAGACAAGTAAGTCGAGTAAGTCACTGAGTTTCATGTCTTATGGCTGCTTAGGTGTTTCTTCCCTGTCTTTAGCCAGAGCCAGGTCTTTGATTAATGCACAACTCCCAGAAGACATTAAGGAATGGAAATTAGCATGTTTTCCTTTTAGAGTTTTGGGGTTTTTTTACATTATTTACCACTTTAATGTTTCTTTTGGTTTTGGGATTTTTTTTTTTTTGTATATGTGTGTATCTGTGTGTAAATGTTGTTCCACAGTTTCTGGACTTGAGAGACCACCTCTGCACTGAGAAACTGATTTAGTCACTATTATTACATGTGCCAAGTGAAGTGCATTGATCCTGTCACCTGCCAGTGTGGGCAGATATGACTCAAGGAAATACTTTGATTTGCAGGTCTACTCCATCAGAGTGCTTATACTGCTTATAATTTCTTAGATTGTAAATTATTTGTGATAGGCCTGTGTAGGCTTTGCTTAAAAAAAACCAAACCAAACCAAACCAAAACAAACAAAAAAAAACCCAAACAAACAACCAAAAAAAAAGAAACCAACAAAAACTTAACAGGAAATTCAGAACCCCCTTTCTGACACAAAATGTTGAGAATGTGTTTGTAGGTTGGGAGGAGAGGGCAATGGGATTGCCACCTGAGGCATGGCATGAAGAATAAAGCATTTTAGGAGCCTCTGGTTGGTACAAATAAACCAAAGCACTGTAGATGCAAGAGTATATCCTCAAATATGGCTGTACTAGTTGACAGTTTAATGACGTACTGAGCCAGCTTTAACTTTTGTCTTGTCAGCAAGCACAAGGTTATACACTGGAAGAAGACTACTTCTGAGGAGGAGGTCAAATCTGAAAAGGAAGAACATCACCAAAGTGCATTGTAGTTAGAAGGTGATTGATTGAGACAAAATAATTCAGCTGAGATGTGCAGCCCATTTCCTTGGCATGACTGTGAACTGGAGCTGAAACTTCCCATAAGCATCCTTGCTCAGGGTGAGAGCCAAGCCAAGAAAGATCATCCAGGCTTGCAGCTGAATCCAGCATGGCTCAGCATTGTAGTTCTGGCCCAATAGTCCAGGACCAGACTTAAATTTATGGACCTTGGTACTGCTCTGCTGGAGCGTGGGGGGAGGTGGGAGGGAGTGGTAAGCTTTGACTACTGCAGTGTTTGCTGTGGTTGTGTTGGTGCTCCCATCACTTTCATCTTGCACAGGGTGCCTAGGTAGGGAGGGGGCAGAGCGAAACTTTCCTGTAGCACATGGAGAGCAAGTCAACTTGGTGGAAAGCCGTGGGGATTAGGTTTTGTTAGTTAATTTGCTCACTGAGAGGGCTGAATGTTTGGTTTATGCAGCGGTAATCTCAGTAGTACAGAAGAAATTTCTTTCTCTCTTTGTTGCCAAGACATAGTCTAACTTATTCACAAGGACCCTCTTCAATTAGAGGACTTCTCATTCAAAGACAGACAAGCATCATTTGGCCATTAATTGCATTGGATGAGGAGGTAAAGTATTACCTCATAGTGTTGCTAAATTATTTATTTTGGTTTTTTGTTTAATCCAATCTCCATGGAGAACTCTGGTATACTTCATATATCCCTACTTCATATATTTCAAGATGAAGTGGAATATTAAGGAAGTGAAATAGGCACAAAGATCTGCATGCAGGTGTGGTTATGCTGTATACAGGGAAATGGAACTACAGGAATGCCCTGAGGATATAAAAGCTTGAGAGCAGGCTCTCAGTGAAAGTCAGACTGATTTGACTGACATGTCCTGTGTGAAAACTGAGTGTTTGGTGTTGGAAGATGGAGGTGCACTGGTGGACTTTCAGTCAAAAGGCACCTTGAGTGGAAAGGTTATCTGCTTTATTTGGTCACATTAAAAGCATCACAGAAGTTACTAATCACAGAGGTAATGGGCCCACAGAAAATGAACAAACTGTGTGAAAACCATGGCCTTTGACATGGGAGCAGATTGCAAGATTTTATATTGCAAAAATTTTTGCAAGATCTTATCTTACAATACTATAAAATATTAAAGAAGCAAATAGCTCATAATTAGAAAAGTGAAAAATTACTTCTTAAAAAAATAATAACAGTCATTTTAGTCAAGATGAAATAAACTAACTCTAACAATGATAAATCAGCCTGTTACAGCCTTGATTCTAGTAGTGTCAGTGGCTTTTTCCAAAAGACATACGTGACAAATATAGAACAGCCTGGACAGAATGTGGCAAATGAAGAGAAGAAGCTGCAACACCATAGGAAAAATTATCTATCACTAACATTTGCCCTAATGAGTGGAAATTAAATAAAAAAAAAAGAGCTGGAATTGCCATGCACACAGTTGACATACTAACAGAGTTACATGTGATGCCACTACTAAGGGTTTAGAGTGGAATTCATCTACAGAAAAAGATACCTAACTGAATATGTCAACACATGAATTTGGATAAAATACTACATATAAGTATCTTAATCTGGAGACAAGTCATAGAATCATGGAATAATTTAGGTTTCAAAAGACCTTTAGGATCATTGAGTCCAGCTATTAACTCAGCACTGCCAAGTCCACCATTAAACTGTGTCCCTAAGTGACACATCTACACATTTCTTATATACCTCTGGGGATGGTAACTGCACCACTTCCCTGGACAACCTCAATGTTCCAATGCTTGATAACTCCTTCCCTGAATAAGTTGTTCCTAATATCCAGTCTAAACCTACCCTGGTACAACTTAAATCCATTTCTTCTCGTTCTGTCACTTGTTACCTGGGAGAAGAGAGTGATCCCCACCTCACTGCAGCCTCCTTTCAAGTGATTGTAGGGAACAATAAAATCACTTCTGACCCTCCTTTTCTCCAGGCTAAACATCTCTAGCTCCTTCAAGGGACTCCTCACAAGACTTCTGTTCCAGACCCTTCACCAGCTTTGTTGTCCTTCTCTGGTCATACTCCAGTACCAAAATGTCTATCTTGTAGTGAGAAGCCTGAAACTGAACACAGGATTTGAGGTGCAGCCTCACCAGTGCTGAGTACAGAGCAACAATCACTGCCCTGCTCCTGCTGGCCAGGCTATGTCTGACACAAGCCAGGATGCCATCGGCCTTCTTGGCCACCGGGCACAGCTGGCTCACGTTCAGCTGGCTGTTGACCACGTTCTTTTCCTCTGGACAGTTTTCCAGCCACTCTTCCCCCAGCCTATGTGAGGTTGTTGTGACCCAAGGACAGGACCTGACACTTGGCCTTGTTGAGACTCATCCTACTGGCCTTGACCCATGGATCCAGCCTGTCCAGCTGCCTCCACAGAGCCTTCCTGCCCTACAGCAGATCAACATTTCTGCTCAGCTTGGTGCTGTCTGCAAAGTGACTGAGGCAACACTCAATTCCCTCACCCATATCACTGATAAAGATATTAAAGAGGAGTGGCCCCAGTACTGAGCCTTAGGGGACACCACTTGTGACCGCTGCCTACGGGATGTAACCCCACTGACCACTGCTCTCTGGGCCCGGCCATCCAGCCAGCTTTTTACCCAGAGAGCTGAGTAAAATCCAGCCAAGCCATGAGCAGCCAGATTCTTCAGGAGATTGCTGTGTGAAACTGTGTTAAAGGCTTTATTAAAGTGCATAAACCACATTCACAGCCTTTCCCTCACCCACTAAGTCACCTTGTCATAGAAGATCGAATTAGTCCTGCCCCTTCAGCAATGATGCAAGCCTGATCCTTGGTGTTACTAAAAAGTGTGAAGTAACAGTTGTGATATTTTAGAAAGCAGCTGTAATTGCAGGGTTCTTTGTTAATATACCGATGGAAATTGAGAAATCTAATGATGAGGCAACATAAAAATATGGCAGGTTGTAAGAAATAAATTAACAATATTGAAATGGTGCTTTCGTTGCAAACGTCTAATTTCTTAAACAGTGTGAAAAAAAATATGTTGATGATGGGGAGAATTTGCTCCATATTATAGTCTTAACTAATAAAATGCCACAATAATGCTGGGAAATGGAAGATTTTAGCTCCCATTTTATGAGTCATCTGAGTTTTCAAGGTAATGAATGTATATTAGGATCTACATTGCTTAGGGCTGGATGGAAGTTTAGATAAGTGACATTCATATCTTATGGTTTAATGTTGATGATTCTCAACTGTACACTCTTAGTACCATCTGTAAGAAGATGTAAAGAAAGGTCTTTCTGTCCGTATGCCTATTCAGGTTAAGGAAACAAATTTTCTCCCTTGACTTCTCTTGGCCAAGGTAGGTTTCTAGTTTCTTCCTGTGCTTCAGAATTCTTGTTTGCACCTTGTTATCCAAGATGCTGAAGTCTCTTCTTATAAGTCTGCAATGACTGGCTCATTCTCCTCTGCCTTCTACCCTCCATACTGATTTACCTTTCTGTGAGCAGAGTAAGAAAATCAGCAGGAAGAAAGGGAAAAGAAGAAAGGGTGTTTTTATTGGGATAGCTCAAATACCCAGTGCTGGAGGGAAAACAATCCACACTTTCTCTTGCTGAAGAATGAAAAATCCTAAATCCTTTGGTTTCTGTAGGATGGTCTCACTTGCCCATTTGAAAGAAAGGAAACTCCTCTTTGACTGCCTCCAAGGGTTCCCTGGGGCTTATAGGTCCTCCTTGCTCTTCTTTGTTTGAGTGGTGGAGCCTCGGGGCTTGTGGAAAAAAGCCCTGCAGTATCTCATTTCTTGGCCCAACACCTGTGTGCCTAGGGCTCCCCACCTCAGTGCTCAGAACTCAGGGACTGCCCCTTGTCCCTCTGCAAAAAGGCATCATCTGTGTGAGTGGCAGAGTCTTGCTGCTCCCCTCCAGTTTTTTGAGTTAGGGCTTCCACTTTTTATTTATAAACCTAGTCTTGCTCAACTGGTCCCTTTCCTTTTTCCTGCTGGGAACATACTGGTAGTGTTGACTGTGCAAAGAGAAATGCATTAGCTCATTTCTACCATAAGTTGCTAGAGGACATTACAGTCTTCCCCTTTCCATGGTTTTCCATTTGCAGCACGAATAGAATGGCACCTCGTGTTGCACATACACGCAGATGGTCATAATCTATCCTGCATCAGATCATTTTGCTCATCATTTTTAATGTCAGTTTTGCTCTCCTCACTTCAAAACCTCCCAGTTTCCCAGATATATGTCTCTCTTCCCCCTTTTTTTTTTCCGCTGTTTTTAAGGGACTGTCAACATGTACAAACTGACATAAGTTTTTTTTGCCTTGTCATTGACATAATGACAGTAAACCAAGTCATTCTGAAACAACTTCTTGCACGATCAGACTTCCAGAGAATAATTTACAGAATAATTGTGCTTTTTCCATAGCTATACACTCAAATCTTGAAGGAAGTTCTTTGGCTGGATTTCTAGCAATTTGTTTCTCGTTTAATGACAGGGAAGCCTAGTAGTGTCTCTGTCAGATGACAGGCATTGCTTATCCTTATATAGAGCTTATACAACACTGTAGAATATGAGTTTCTCTCTGTCAAAAGGATCATCCCTATTATTTCAGATTTTTTCTACTCCTGGCCTAAATGTATCAATTTCTATCTCTCCGCTATTACTTAATTTTGTCATTCAACGTGTAATAGCCTTCATAAATTTGGAGGTGTTTATCTCTCATAAAAATAGCAACTTTGCAAATGTTATGACTCAGTGAAAACAGTAATATTTTGTTATCCTATCACAATTGCATCCTTAAATGACCATAAATTCACTTGGAATTAGCATAATTATTCTATAAGTGAGATAAATTCATTATATAATAAATGTGAAAAAGGTTTAAATTTAGCATAAAGCAGGAAGTATATCCTGGAGTAGAAATGAAAAATTCTTGGTGGTGTGTTAAACAGTAGGAGATAGAGAAATGAATAAAAAATCCAGAATTAATACAATGAATGGCTGTTGGCTGAAAACTTAACACTATGTGAAGGATTAATGGAAACCATTCTAGCATACCAAGAACATATAAAACACACTAATTTCCCATTAGGATTATATGGATTTGTTTGATAAAAGCATTTGATTGAGGAGTATTTTCTTGTAAGCAGCAAAGGGTGGGCAGACTGAGGCACACAGCGTCCCTTTAGAAACCATCATGCCTTTCCTGCTGGTGCACATTCCCATGTAGTTCATGCTGCCCTGCTGGGCTCTCTCTGTGAAGCTCTTTGGTACCATCCCTGAGGGAATGTGAGTGAGACATTGCAAAGGAGGGCATGTATTTCTAATAACCAGGAAAGTGCACTGGTTTCAGGGTCCGTCACTGCATCTACATTTACCTTCATTACAGTGCCACGAATCAGTGTTTTGCTCTAACTTCTGCAAATGTGAGAAGCTGGGGCTAAATTTAGTCTAAATTTTCTGTTATAAAATCTATCATACTCCTCATGACTCTCAGCATTGTCAGCAATACCTTTATTGACCAAGGTGGCACTTAGCAGCTGTACATAGGTTGAGGTCTCCTGCAATAAACATTGTTGTCTGACATCTGCCAGAGGCAGAAAGACAACTGAGGTGGGTGGGAGGAGAGGGAGGACCAGAATAGGGTGAGGAAAGCATAAAGGTGAATATTCGGGTATGAGGAACTGAAAAGACCAGGTGCCTTGTTTTTTGCCCCACTAACTCAGCTTTCCGAGTATGGTCCTTTCAGAGCATTGTCCTGTGAGTGACATGGGTGCTTGGCCAGCCACTCAAACACTACTGCCATGTGGAGGCCACATGAAGCAGGTTCTACTGCCACCCCTGCTCTGGGCATCTGCCCTGGGAGGCAAAGCTCACCCCTCCTGGGGTAGGAGGCACATCTCCTCCTAGGGCCATTTCCTCACTGGTTTGCTAACGAAGATTCCTAGCAAAGACATCCATTGTAAGGAAAAAAATTGTTGTTGGTGGTGGTTTTTTTCCTCTTTTATTTTTCTTAAATAACAAAAAATAAATTAAGATCCTCTGTTTTCAGACCAGTTGCTGATGTTCATCAGCATTGCATCACTCTGAAACTGAGAGCAGCTGCACTGCTTACTGTAAGCACATCTGGAAACAGGAGCTCTGCGCTTTGCCCAGGCAATCATGAAAATAAAACTCAAAGTTTGAAGTTTTCTTGTTTATGTTTATTTTTATTTTGTATTACTTTGCTGCTGATTTAAGTCAAATGACTTAACAGCTTTGATATGGGTGCACATGGTGTGCAAACTGGTTGCCACAGACACTGGATTTAGGTGTCAGCTGGCACTTTCTGAAACAGACAACTTCATGATAGATCTAAATACCCTTTTTATTTTAAGTGTTGTGAATGCAGAAAAATAAGTGAATATTTTACAAAATAGTCTGGGTAAAATGGAGGACATATTTATATCAACATACTTTTCATAATAAAATGTGAATAAAATTATAGCTAGGTTGCTTTTGAAGTACTTTTTGGATTCTACACTTATCTTGACAAATAAAGGTTTGAAAACATATATTTTCTTCATGCTTTGTTTTATATTGGAGAATGTTACTGAAAAATTGTTAAATCTTCATGTTTAAAAATTGTGTCCGGGGTTTTAGCAAATCCCATTTAAATTTTGTGGAAAAAGCCCCAGTTCTAGAAGAGGTGACTTAACGCTCCTGACACTTGATTTGCTGCCTTCAGAAACCATGCAGATTTACAACAGGGGGAAGCCACAGTTAATCCCGACTGTCTGCTCAGCCCACTCTTTTTTGGAGCTTCTTGCCTCTCCTGTTGGATGGCCCAGCTGTTGCTTGGCTCCCTGAGCTTGTGTCCTGTTGTACTGAGGCGTTGGGGAACGAGTGCCAGCTCACCTCGTTATGTGGCACAAGAAGCAGAAGGGGAGCAGAAAGCTGGAAATGGGAACTGCCACCACTGTCCCAGTCTGGACAGTTCTCATTTGTTGGGCAGAGCACTCAGTCCCGGGGAGCTGGCACATCTATGATCTGCCTCAGGCAGCTCTAACCCAGAAGAAAAATGGTATCTGGAGGATTTTCTTCTTAAAATGTAGTTAGTGGTAGATGATGGGGATATATTAATTGCTATCATAATGAGGACAGAACAGCTAGATGAAACGTAAGGAAGGAAAATGTGACAGCGCCTGAGGAGGAGGAATGTCCATGGCAGAAAGTAGGGTATGCTTGTGTCCACTTACACTGGATGTCTCTTAGCATCCAGCAAGTAATTTCATTAGGGATCAGGCTGCAGCGGAAGGGACTGTGTGCTCTCCATACCTGCCCCTGGGCTGCTCCTCCAGGTCTCCCTGCAGTGGGAGCCCTGACTGCCCCTCCCCGTGTGGGTTTGCACTTAGCAGGCATGATTTAGTGTGGGTACAGAGCTGAGTCAGATTTAATTTGCGAGTTTACTGCCAAACCTGAACCAATTTTTAAGCCAGCTGTACAGCACTGATTTAACAAGAAATGGAAACCATTCAAAGCTCTGTGAATTTGGCATAAATTAACAATTTTGGCTGAGCATTATTGTGGGGTTTGGACTAATTCAAACCTAAGGCTCACAGTGAAATTCAAGAGGCTTGGATCCATGCCAAGGGAAAGGTTCGCATAGATCTCTGCAAATTGGAAGTGTCAAGGTTTCAACAGCTCTGCATGATAAGTAAGAGGAGATTTCCCTCTGAAGTCTGTATCTCTCCTGGAATCCACAATGAATCTGTCATGGTAACATACCACACCTGATAACATATCTTCGTTAAACAGCTTTATTTGAATGGGTTGTTAATGACATAAACAATAGCAATTAGAAGTATTGATATTATATTGACAGGCTGTGAAAGGGTTTGGTGATTCATTCTTCTAAATTAGCTTTTTTCCTGCTATGCACTGTGAATACTGCTATTGCTGAGAGGAAAACAAAAATAACTTAAGGGACAAAAAGGGAGAATTATCTTGGGGGAGCTCTATCTGGGGCAAATATTTGTATAAGGATCTGAGCTGGGTATTGTACTCCTTGCAAATATGTTATGTCTAAAACTGGTCTTCTTTTCTGCATATATTTGTGCATTCATTTCTGTGCAAGTATTTGATAGTTATAATCAGTTACTAAATGAGTTGGGTAGTTGTTAGGTGCAATGGTTATTTGCAGTTTCTCACTCTGAATATTTATGATGTACAAAAGTTTCTACCATATGGTATTGGATCTGGTTTTTAATAGGGTAACTGAAACAGAGTAAACAGAAGGGGGAAAACCAACAAAACCCAACAAAATTATGACAAGTGCAAAACAAATATTGTTCACACACTAATAGTCATGGATACAGACAGTTGCAGGTATTTGTGTGTATATCAGCCACTTAGTAAACATTCAAGTCATCTGAGAATTATTTTTAGATTTTTTTTTGCTGAAAATGGTACCATTGGTAGCATGAGTCACTTCTAAAAAATTGTTTAAATTATGAAGATATAAAGAAAAATATAAAATCTGTATTTTCCAGGTGGTGCTTGCATTGAAGAATTGCAGCTTTGTGTTTTCCCACCAATACAGAGAGGTCATCACTTCTTAAAAAAAATGAGATTTCAGAGCTGTAGACTCTCACTTTTTAAAGTTAGTATTTCCACTTCATCTGCAAAGACCTTCTGTAACTACTATTGTGTACCACTGGAAAAGTACTAGTGCGTGGAAGAGAGGATATAGGAAGGAGAAGAATTTATATTCAGTGAGATTAATGGAGTACAACTCAGCACCATTTTATTGTTCTGCAACCCCAGATTTTAATACTTGATCTGTGCAACACTCACAAATGGCTGGTTGCTTTATCTTAAATGAGAGTAATTTGTGATACTGTTTTAATATTTATTGCAGTCACATAACATTATTACCACAGTCCTATCTCTCCTATTTTCTTATTATTTTTAGTGTGCTTGCCTGCAAAGCTGCAGTGTAGCTACTGAGCTCCCAGTAAACTGTAAGGCACTGAGGCAGGACACCAGGAAATGCCACATCCGCTGATTCTGACCTGGGCCTCACACCTGCACGTTAGCTTTTGTTACACTTCACAGGCATTAATAATCATAACTTAAATAGCTTAAAACTGAGTAATGAGCTCACCTGAACATCTTTCTAAGAATGTTTATCAATCATTAGAGCAATAGTCAAGAAAGTGAAGAATTAGCGTCCCAGAAGCCATGTAATATACCTTGTAAGACTAGATATTAGGAAGATTAAGCTGTTCTTTCATTACAGCAATATATATCTATAATGAGATGCAGTTGCTTCTTGCAAATGTGCCACAGATTAATTAGTTTCAGAATACTGCAGTTTGTTCACAGTACCTTAAAGGCTCTTGAAAAATGTTATGCATGATAGGGATGCAAAATGAGTATATAGGAGGGACACTGTGGAAAGCAAATAAACACGGCTCTTCACATTGCATTCTGGGGAGATAATCTCTTTTTAATAAGTCTTCACTCAAAATCCTGATAGGACGTTTCAGATGTGACCTTCATTTGTAACTTTTGAATTTGAATAAGCTAAGGAGAATCAACTTGGCGGGATATCTATTTCTAAAAAAAAAAAAAAATAAAAAAAAATTGTAGTTTGGACACCCTGGAGTTAATATTGTTTTCTTTTCTCCTTCTCCTGCTTTATGTATAACTTTTTAAGTGGTTCCAATGCTTTAAACCAGATGTACTGGGTCAGAATTATTCAACTATTGCTCAGCTTCAGTTAAAGAGAACATGTGCTGTGTGTGCCTGCATAAGTAAGCTCTGTGCTGTGCCAACGCTCTCTTTTCTGTTTGCCTATTTTCTTCCAATCCATCTCCCTCAGGAAAATAGAAGTGCATTGGACTGGATATGAAACACAGGACAAAAAAACCCCAAACCATGCATGATGAAATATGTAAAGGGGAGACATGGTGGTGTAATATAAAGAATTTATTAGCATGAGCATGAGATCCCCACATTACTCAAGGGAAGCAAAAGCCAAAGCTAAATTATGTAGGTCATCCCAACAAGTACCAAATAAACCTTATGTAGAGATTGTCATTTGTTATGTGATACACAAAAATTGTTTAAATTTTTTATTGCAACTTTCTGCTTTTACTTGTATATAAAGGTTGATATTTTATTTGTAATAAGGTTTATCTCTAGATTCACATAAGCAATGATGCAGACCCAAATAAATCATATGCCGTGATGTGGGAGAAACAGAACATTGGAATTCAAAGCCAAAGGAGACAGAAGAGCTCACCAGGAGTGAGGTGGTAAGACAATGCCTAGCAGAATCACTTGATTTTTGGCTTAGTGGATATACATCTCTTAGAAATTTGTAACAGATGCAGAACTGAATGATGCTACCCTGGGAGACATGTATTCCTTCTCTGAATATTAGTAAAGTGTTTAATTGTCAGNTTGTTTTTTTTTATGCAGCTGTTTTACTGTTTTAACATTCTCAGTGCTTTTGTCCTGGAATGATGAACAAGATGAGTGTGGGTAGTATCAAAGGTGCAAAGTGAAATTATCTTCTGTCGGTCATTCCTATGCATGCTTATATTAGTGTTCAAACCCTAATTTTTTTAGGCAATCCTAAGTAACTACAAACTCATTTTCCTTTTCCCTCAGATACATATCAGATGTGATATGTATTGGCCTAAAAATTACTCCTATAATTTTGTTCCTTTTGTTGTGCAATTGTGACAGCACTTTTGGGCTACAATAATAATCTCACTAATAGCTGACAAGCAATGTGTACAGTGTACATGTGGACCTGAAGTGAATGTATGACTTACATCAGAAGTGATGATATCAAACCCTGGTAAAATCACTGGAGATAATTGCATACTATTTCTCATGAAGATTTCTCAGTACCTCACTGGGATGGATTAAAATGTGGATTATTTGCTCCACCCTTGCCAAAGAATTGTGACAAAAGAGATGTCAGTGGCTGTGGTGCCCCAGTGGCTGCTCCAGAATTTATGCAGAGGGATACCTCCTTAACTGTATTTGCACAAAAGCACATGGCTAGGTAAACAAACTGGGGGGAAATTCAGTGTCCTCCTTCATTGAGGACAAATGCATATTTAATAACACCTGGAAATGGAGTGCCCTGTGAGGAGAGGCTGAGGGATGAGGTCTGGCTTGTCTTCAGGGACAACTTTTTGGGGGTCTAACAACAGCCTCCCAATGCCTATGGGGATATGACTGAGAAGAGGGAACTAGGCAGACAAGGAACACTGACTGAACCAAGCAAGAAATGTTCAAACAGGGTATTAGGAAAAACCTTTTGCTCATTGGGTCAGCAGGGCAACTCCCCTATCCAGGCTGAATTATTGCAGGATAACTAATTACTGACACAGGTTGCTCAGAGGGGTTGCAGAGCCTCCATCCTTGGAATATTCAAAAGCCTTTTGGGGATGGATCTGGGAAATTGCTCTGGGAAACCCTGCTTTAAGAAAAGGTTAAGAAAAGGAACCAGATGACTTCCAGATGTCCCTTCCAATCTCAAGTATTCTGTGATTCTCCAATCCTATGAACCTATCTAAGGATGTAATTTTAGGGAAAAAAGTGCAATATTAGAGAGGCATTTATTCTTTGTGTTCTAGATCCTCTAACATAGCCAGATCCTTGAAAATGTCAATTTTTCACATTTGTTCCCGAGTAACTACATTGTAGGACTAGTATTGGTGTTTTCCATCCCTTATAATGTGCATGATGAAACCACAGTCCTGTTAGTTCTTGCTTTATAATCACAAATAATGTGTTGCTAACTGCACTCTTGTTGGATGACCTTAATAAGAATTCAGAGCTTTTCTGCTAGTTACTCTATTTACTTTCAGGTCTAGACTCAGTCAGTTCTTTGAATATTGGAGCTAGGGCCATGACACACTCTGATCTCAGGTGCCTTGAAGCCTGCAACACAGAATTGCTGAAGGGTCCACTCCTGAGTTTCCGTTAGTTGGATAGTCATTTGGTTAACCAAAAAAACTATTGTGTGTGCATGCATATACACCAGCAGGCACATACACCAGCTGTAATTAGTAAGCATTTTAGCGATCTACTTTTATGTCTGATTTTAGAATACACTAGATCCTAGCAGCAGATCTTCCAAGTGATTTTAGTTATCAAATCCAAAATCGTGACTAAAATTCATTAAACTGGCTTTGAAATTTCTCAGCTATTTGCTCTTCAGTGTTATTTCCTATTGACGTTTCAGTGAATGCTCGTTACAATTTGAGAACTCAATAAAATATAATGCCCCATAAGAATACAGATTATATGATGGCAACATTTATTCCATGAACCCAAGGGGATAATTTGGCTTTCATCTCTTCTTTCTCTGTCAAAATATAGAGCTACCAATACATGGTATGTACAGGAGATCAGAGCACACTGCGGAGCTGAGAG